>SDVV010016051.1:0-14353 GCA_016164225.1 Gammarus roeselii
TATAATTGAATGATGTGCTCACGGAGATTATCGGCCAAATCCGTCTGGGTGCCCATCAATCCGTAAAGGATCATACATTTATTAATTTTTTTGCAGAACATGTGGACAATTTCTCTACCACGTGGTCTAGCTTGGGGCACTCCAAGCTCCCATTACAACGGACGCATTAGCAGACGAGGAGAGAACTCGGAACTCAAATGTTATTGCAAGGAATGCCTGCACCTGCTATAAATCGATGTAAATGGTTGAGCCAGCCACAGCAGAAATGTATCAGCACGCCCACACGTAGGACAATATATCATCATTAGTGTATTAGTGACTGAGAAACGGCATTGGACTGACATATTTCACATTCAATTATGAACAAAATCAACTTTATTGTTTGACTAGATCGGCAACTAACGTGTTTTCGCTAAAAATTCGTTTGATGAATAATAATTCGTAGATGTTATTTGTGCGTGAAAGAGTAATTTAATTCAAAAGTACACTTGATATCAGATTGATCAGACATAATTTACTCACCAAGCACCGTCGGGGCGCAGTTTTAAGTAAGGTATACACATTGAGATATTGTTGATTTATGATGACATTACATCAAGCTTGATAAGATGTGAAACAACAATCCCTTCAACTAAAAAGTCGGATACTTTGACGCTATGCATGCGAAGTCTTCTGAGCAAGTTAAAGTTCCCACCCATAATGAAAGATTCTCTTTGGAAATGTGCTATGTCAGGCAACCCTCATGCTGACCGCAGTATTGTGAGAAGCAATGTTATATCCTCAGTGAATATTATGTAATTAGGTATCCAGTTCCATCTCTTTTTCTTTTTCGATAATATTGGTAACTTCTTACGATTTCAATATATTGCGCTACTCAAATCATGTCAGCTACCCTTCGTACAGTAATGTGAGGCTCATCCGTCACCGAGCATCTAAGTCCAGCTTAACATGTCAGCTTGAACACGTCGAACTACTTCATCACAGCTCAAGACGCCTGTTCCCTCACAACACTCTACTGATAACTCTTGTAGGGCTTGCCGTGACCTTTTCCACCATAGCAGGGAGACCAATTAATTGAAAACCAGTAGCGGCCTTTAGTTGCTGCCCAGCTCATCGCGAGCTCTAGTTGCTGCCCAGCTCATCGCGACCTTTAACTGCTGCCCAGCTCATCGCGACCTTTAACTGCTGCCCAGCTCATCGTGACCATTAGTCGCTGCCCAGCTCATCGCGACCTTTAGTTGCTGCCCAGCTCATCGCGACCTATAGTTGCTGCCCAGCTCATTACGACCATTAGTTGCTGCCCAGCTCATTGCGACCTTTAGTTGCTGCCCAGCTCATCGCGATCTTTAGTTGCTGCCCAGCTCATCGCGACCTTTAGTTGCTGCCCAGATCATCGCGACCTTTAGTTGCTGTCCAGCTCATCGCGACCTTTAACTGCTGCCCAGCTCATCGCGACGTTCAGTTGCTGCCCAGCTCATCACGACCTTTAGTTTCTGCCCAGCTCATTACGACCATTAGTTGCTGCCCAGCTCATTGCGACCTTGAGTTGGTGCCCAGCTCATCGCAATCTTTAGTTGCTGCCCAGCTCATCGCTATCTTTAGTTGCTGCCCAGCTCATCGCGACCTTTAGTAGCGCCAGCTCATCCTTACCTCTAGTTGCTGCCCAGCTCATCGCGACCTTTAGTTGCTGCCCAGCTTATCGCGAATTTTAGTTGCAGCCCAGCTCATTGCGACCATAAGTTGCTGCCAGCTCATCGCGATCTTTAGTTGCTGCCCAGCTCATTGCGACCTTTAGTTGCTGCCCATCTCATCGCGACCTTTAGTTGCTGCCCCGCTCATCGCAACCTTTAGTTGCTGCCCAGCTCATGGAGAACATTGCGCATTTCTCTTCAGTAACGAAGCGGCCCATCCTGGACGAGGAACAACATCCTTTGGCATCGACTGATTCGTGAGGGACTTATGATTTTGCGGTATTAGAGGGGGGAAGGTGCTGGTGGGGACATGAGAAATCATGAAAATGATGCTTCAATCTACGTCAGATTGTATATCTTTGCCCTTCACATGGTGATATCAGCTATCGTTCTTTTGATAGGAGTGAGAAATTTATTGAAATTCATGTGGTTTGTACAGATCATATCAAGACAATAATCTTGATAGCTTATGGAGTTTGAGAATAATCCATACCGACATCTATTGCTATAGTCGTCTCAATCTTTCAGAGTATTCATCTTCCGATTTCGTTGATTTATTTTAATTTCATCAAATATAATTCCTTAGAGGAATCATTGATTACATTTTACTCATGGATTACATTTTCACACTAAACAGAATGACGAGCAATTGCATTTGTGATTTAGTGCTGTAAAGTATGACCGCTTCAAACTCTGTCGACTTAAGTCACTGACATGCTGTGTACGAGGGTATGAAACGGCAAGAGTTCAATCAATACTTGGTAGAAAAAAAACACATTTCGTTCGACCTGGGACACTCATGATGTCTGATCCCCATCAAAATTAGAATAATGAATCATTGATGGGCACCCGACATCAAGGAAATCTAATTAGATTTTGCCTTTTAATTAAGGAGTCAGTAAATTCCAAATTTTTGTGTGCGCCAAACATGCATTTGGTCTTTGATGGCCATTCGTCCATAATTGGATTGTGTCATAAAAAGCTTATCATGGCCCTTCCCTTAATTACCATCCTTCAAACAAGTGGATATTTATGCTTAGCATGAAGCAAAACGAGAAATACGTTCCAGGATTCTGGTTTTACTTTACTCTGTTTGAGCTGCACAAGTCATTACTTCCGACTATTGGTCTTGAAAATTAAAATATCGACCTCAGATAGATGGGTGCTTGAAGGATTTCAGAAAGCGTCCAGTCTGTCATCCTCTTCGGAAACTCGCCCAGTTTTCTGAAGTTAATATATTTGGACGTCAACGTCAATTTCAAACCTGTATAAAGGCAATTTTCTTGTGTGATCAGCAGAATATTCAATCAAAGATAGACTAAGAATTATGCATCAGTGTGTGTGCCTCGATGAACGTGCAGCTGAGGGTCTGAACCAAAAACAGGAAGCATTCACTCATGTACAGTTGAGTCAGAAAACCAAAACACAAAAAGACTCCTACTCAGCAGAGGGTAATGATCTGAGAAACACTTTTTCCCCTTCTGGGATGCGGAATCTCAAAACACACCCCTAAGCAGCGGAGGGACAGGAGCAGCAAGAAAAAAAACTTTTCTAAACAGCTTAACCTCACGAGCAGAAAATCACATATACACACCTTGATCAAGGACTAAGAAGTACATAACACACATTTATGCAGCGGAGGGACAGAATGGAAAAGCGCATTGGAGAGACTAAATTGCCTATAGCGACAATTCCTAAGATCAAGATAATGTAAACATACTTAATGATGATCACCATGTGAAGGTAGGGATGTCAAAATGATGTAAACATAATTAATGATGATCACCATGTGAAGGTAGGGAGCTCATGATCCAGATGATGTAAACATAATTAATGATGATCACCATGTGATGGTAGGGAGCTCATGATCCAGATGATGTAAACATACTTAATGATGATCACCATGTGAAGGTAGGGAGCTCAAGATCAAGATGATGTAAACCTACTTAATGATGATCACCATGTGAAGGTAGGGATATCAAGTTCAAGATGATGTAAACCTACTTAATGATGATCACCATGTGAAGGTAGGGAGGAACAATAATGATAATATTAATATCAATGAAAAGGATGATCTTGAACATCTATCATATATTAGTTTGATTAATTCATACTGCTTTTCCCGAGTTACTGCCACAAAGGTCGACTCAATAATAACAATAATGGAACTAACTTTTTGGTTGTTTCCAATCCTGCATCAATTGTCAACAAGTTCTTACTGCAAGGAAATAATCTTAATTGTATAAAAATTGTTTTTATTGACATAGGCGGCGATAAAACTGAGACTGGAAAGTATCGACCCATCACTGCTCTTCTCTTAATTATAAAAATGCCTGGGAATAAATTTCACGAACAAAAGTTACAATTCCGTTACTTGAAAACCAATATACTGAATGAAGCCAGTATGCCGTCAGATTTAATAAAACTACAGTTCAAGCTATAAACTCACCTGCAGAACCTTGATAATATCAGAGGTTCAAACTAGACAGTATTCTTTCTCGACTGTCGTAAGACCTTTAATCTCATTAAATACAGAAAGTCTTATTTATATACAGAAAGTCTTATGTAACTCGGGGAATCGTTATTGATTGCTTTCCCCATCACTTGAAAGTAGAAGCTTTTTACCTAGTGATACCCCAATTATAATTTATTCAAATCCTACTTTAGAACTCTCGTTGACTCTATCAGAATTTGGGGCTCACTACCCTAAGCTTACCGTCTAAAGTTTTTTTTTTGTTTATTGGTAACGAATAATACATTGACAAATATCTTACAAACTCAACAGTATCATGTTGTCGTTGTGTCGTTTTCACATACGCTCAACAATGACAATAGTGTTAGACGTAGTAGAAATAGCAGTGCGACAACATTGTTAGTCGGAGAATAAATAGTATTGCGACAATATTGTGAGCCGAAGAATAAATAGCAGTGCGACAACATTGTTAGACGTAGTTACAATTTGGGTATGAGACAATATTTGCGTTTTATTTCTGTCAAAATATCCATTGTTAATGGTACCATCATATCAATTATTGTCAAGTCAATTATTGTGTCGACTTATTCACTTGGAATAGAATTATTTCAGGTCTTTTAAAGTTTAGTTAAATTTGATAGGCTACTGCTTAATGATTCGGTTGCCATTGAAGCTCTGAACAGCGTACACAAGGCCTTCAATTTTTACATCATAATATCATATCTGTAATTAAATCGTATCATCTATACTTTCAATCTTGCTGCACTACACTGTTTTAAAAATGTTGTTATACAAAACACAGTCATAAGTAGCAGGAGATCGTATCACATCAATTAACAATGGAGTGCTAACAGAAAAGCACTGAATACACTTCGAAACAGCGAAGGACCAGAGAATAGAAGCACAAAACTCTTTCCTTTCAGAGGATCAAAGCAGAGAAACACAATACACACTCCTAAGCAAGGCCGGATCGGAGTAGAGAAGCCTAAGCACACTCCTAACAAGAGCAGAGACAGCTGAAAGGTGCAGACCACACCTAAGCAACGAAAAGTCAAAGCATAGAAGCACAAACACACTCTTAAACATCGGAGGATTGAGTAGAGAAGCCTAAACACACTCTTCATCAGCGGCGGGTCAGAACAGCGAGGTGCGAAAACATTCCTAAGCAGCTACGGGTAAGAGCAGGAAAGCGCAAACACGCTACTAACTGAAGAAGGTGGAAGCCGAGAAATACAAACACTCAACTAAGCTGCGGAGGGTCGAGGTTTGTGAAGCAGAAGTAGACTCCTAAACAAACGAGGTCCAAACAAATCATTTTGTGATCACAGAGTAGACGGATTTGAATATTAACGTAGGGAAATAAAACGAATGTAAATAACACGTTTGCACTTACAATTAATGATGATATGATGAATGCAAACGCTAAGGTATTGTTGAGAATGCGTACGTGGCACAATTGTACAAATGTACGATTCGATATTCTCTGAAGTGGTTTGTTAATAAACGCAAGATCTTCTCTAACGAATAAGCTCCGCTGATAAACAGTGGAATGATTTTAACTTATCTGTGTGCTGTAGATATCAGTAGCAATCAGGATTCCTTAGGGTATGTATTTAAGTAACTTACCTTAAACATAATGACACTCCTCCAAAGTATAATGAGAGGCATGCATGACAACGAGAGTGAGTTATGGGGGTGAACTAGAGAGCTGTGGTCACCCCTTCTCGTGAAATAAGGAACGACAAACAAAGGAAAATCGTAATGGTGAATGGGTCTTAAATTATGAAGTCAATCAATAAATCATTTATTTATCGGGATATTGAGGGTTGCTGCACGGTAAGATTGTAGTGCAATTACTTGATGCCGTGGATGCTGATTGTTGTGTCGTCGCTCGGCCGGAAATTTTGGATTCATGATCTGCGCAATTGAAATAATGTGGTCATTTTTATCCCGCGTTCATGAACGACCGTTCAATGACTTGCGTTCTGCCCACATATCTTATAATCTTTCAATGATCTGAGCCAAAAACTGCTAAATGGGACGTTAAGCCCAGATTGCCCAAAACAGGGGCAGTTACATCAGAGAATGACAACGGAAGCCATCCATGTGGTTTGATAACAAATGATTTTTTTCGTTTTCAATTCCTCTGTTAGCAGTAGATTTTCCTTTATTTGGAATTGATAGGTAAATAACTGTCGTATATGTAAGATGGTGCTATTTTATGGTGCTATTTATGTGAACATGCCACAACATATCCGCAGTTTTATGTGGCCTAACCTTACTAAGAATAGTGAAATGATATGAAAGAAAATGAACTAAACAACATTTTCCGTTAGCAATGATGATAACAATATTGAACTTATAGTAAAAGTTCATACCACATCATGTGCTATGAAGTTACTCCAGGTCAATATCAGAGGCCAAAAGAAAGTGCGGAGAAGAAAGTGATACAGAGACGCCCACCACTAAACAAAAACTCTGCCTAACGAGCCTCCCTGTTAACAAATTCCTTTGAACCGACAAACACGCGCCAATCTTACGAATAGAGAGTTTAGATGTAGATTTTTTTTCAAGCCCGCCGAGAAACGGCAAGCAATCGTCACAATTGACCAATTTTTCGGTATCATAGTTTTCGATGGACTGTAGCACCCTTGTGGTGAGTCGCAACCTATTGCCCGATGCAGTACGTTATCAGGCTAGCCTAGCTCTGTTTTCTACTCTTAAACTGTGCGTTCACCAACATTTTAAAGTCCCCCTACCTACGAACAAATGTTGTATACGGGGGGATAATTTTGCATCCTATAACACATGTCCAGCCAATGACGATGCTTGGTAATTGGGGGAACTAAAATAGAATTGCAAAAACATATAAAAAAATTGCCATCAATTCAATACCAGCCGCCCAGACTCCCTACAGACATGTTCCCTCGGCGGTTAAGGAAGTGTGGGTCTCCTTCCAAATTCCGATTACCAAACTGTGAAAGGTAGCAAAGCAAGACAAAGGAAAAACATTGCTCTGTTGGATCTTGCTGGGAATCGCACGAATCGGGAATGCAGGAATGCGCAGAAAGGCATTCCAGGTGTCGACTATAGAAAGGATACTTTAATTCTGCATTTTCTTTCTATCGTGGGGAATGCAATAACCCGGATATTTGTTTACATCGTAATATACACTGTATCAGACCTTGGATGAATTGAGATTTTGTTCTCAGCAATCAATTTACACTGAAGTAAGAAAATATTATCACCCTGTCGTAAATGTGGTTTCTGCAAAACTTTTCCACGTAGATACAGTTTATTACAGGTAAACAGCTTGTTAGAAGTTTGTACAGTTTTTATGTGATGATGTCAAGTTATATTTATGATATTGTAGTGAAAATTTGTCTTAGCCCCATATAAGCTATTTGAACTTATGAGGCACCCAAAACCTTAATACTAACCTATCCATTTTCCCAGAACCTAAAATTCAAATTACCCAAGACATAACTGGAATAACACTAAGTCAAGTTGACACCCATCAATAATTGACATGACACTATTATTAACGAAGAGAAATGTAACCTCAATATAACGCTCAAGTGTTTGCGCTGGTAGTTCTTCTGCTTCTAACAAAGTGGCCAATTCGGAAATTGTTGCGAGGCAGAGTGACTACTCGAACGCAGGATTTCAAACTGAAAGAGTGGTATTTACAAGGTAAACAGAGGGTGGAGAGATCCAAATTCAAAACACAGGTAAAATTCAAACTTAATTTTGTTTTGGATCTACTACCACTGGGTATCACAAGGAAAGGGGCATTCCATGTTTATCCGAGAATTTCCTAATTAATTTGAACCGATCTTGATCAAGGTTTTCGGGGAAAAAGAGCTGAATGCGTGTAGGGCAATTTCAAAGATATGACGATCTTCCAGCTGCAGAATATGCATGGTAATAAAATGATGATAAGTACGATAATTGAATTGAAGAACTGTAGTAGATTGGTTAGCTTTCTTTTGCAGTAGCAATATTTCATCTGTTAAGTTTTATATTTTTCATACCAAACAACGATTTCGTGAATCAGTAATAGCGGAAAGAACGTGACATAAAGGGTTCTGGGAGACAGATTGTGAAAAGTTCTTTATTCAATTTATTAAGGATGCCTTCAGACCTTGAGAGCTGTCGATGTGATATGTGAAGATTATATTTTGATCAAAATATGCACCAATAAATTCAGTGATGATTATCTCGGAAATTCAATCCTATACAACTTTTGAAGCGAAAAATTGTTATAACGACTGTTAGAAACTACAAAGCAATTCGTTGTTATGACAGAACTACCGATTTGGTTCGCAGCAAGACACTTATACACATGTTCAAGTTCGTTGTTAATTGCGGCAAGAAATTCATTTAGGTGCTTGCGAGAACGCAAGAAGATGACGAACTATCATTTGCAAAGAATGTAAATGTGAAAAACAACAAAGCCATAGCTATGACGTTGGTTATAATCGATAAAAGATGGCACCTGATGAGAACCCTGAAATCTATATGACTAACTTTGATCATTTCATATTTGTAGTCTCTTCACAGTTACTTATTCTTTGATGTCGGACAGATTTAAAGTGAACCAATCAAGAGCAATTCCTCGTAATCCATAATGCCTTAGTTACGAAAGTCGAGGATTTTGAAGAATACAATGTTTTTGAAAATCTAATTCATATATAGGTACTGTGGGTGAATTTTTACTCAGTTGTATTGTGATTGGATCAAAAGTCATACCTGTATTCATGGAAAAAAATATTTTGATTGAAGTAACTAAAAAGTCGTTTGTGAATTAGATTTTCATCGTTTTTAGGAAGATACGAGAAGAAGAAGAGGGATGGCTATGTTTTAGCGTCGCCTTTGTGAATCCGTGTCCCTCCAGAAATTTTTGAAAGCTGAGCAATTTCCTTGAATTAGTGACTTGTTGACAAACTGAAGTCAAAAATATACTTTCTGAATGCAAAAGAAATCTAAAACTTACTTGAAGGTGATTACTATTAAAGTTCGACCACAAAAAATTTGAGATAATATGTTAGTTGCTTTTTTTTCGTACTGAAGGAGCAACTAATGATATTGCCTGCAATATCTTTTAGAAACATGATTGAGGTTTTGTCTTGAGGAGTACCGTTTGAAAATATTAGGAAGTAACAAATTGTTATTTATTTGATATTCATTATTGTCTTTATTGGTAATAAAACTGTAAGCAATATTTTTCCTTCTGAATATTCGTCATGGGCAATTTTTTGGGTGATTATGATCTAACTTTAATATAAATCACCTTTCCAAGTAAGTTTTAGACCACTTTCGCATTCAGAAAGTATATTTTCGTCTTCAGTTTGTCTTGCAGATCGAATCATGCCTAGGAAATGGCTTCAAAATTTGATGGCTTCATGGAATAAATCGTTTCTCTTTTATATTTTTGTTTCAATATCAGCGTTAGTCCAAGGTTTAGTTATTTCATTAGGAGACAAGAATTTTTTAGCGACAGCATGACTTGTAACAGTCATCTACTATGGAAAGTAATAATATTATTGTTCGATTGCAATATCACGGACATTTCTATTCATGATTGCAGTAAAATCCTATTGATTAATTTTGTTATTTTGATTTTATATTTTCCATCATTTATGAATCTGAATTTAATTTGTTGTTTCCTATAATGTTTTTCATGAGGTGGTCTGATACATTAGATTATACGTTAGACGGAATTGTAGTTATGCGGGTTCGCTCTCAAATACTATCGATTAGGGGGCAGAATCTTTGTTTTTTCTAGTTGGTCCATGACTGTTTATTGTACACATGAGTTATAAAACATTACTACCGTTATTGAAGTTCACGGCATTTATATTGAAACCACCACATATGCAGAATAAACAAACGAGCCGATGTGGTCAAAAGATGGTGGTGATCCATATAATTTGGTAATAAAAATTGCAGGGCAAACATATATTTTTCTCAGTCTTATAAAAAAAAAGGTTCGGTTCAGGGCATATTGCTTGTACAGTAGTCTGAATTTATTGAGGCATGAGTTAAAGATATGTAGGCTTTGTTTGCTCATCCACTCCTTCCATCAGTTCAGAAGGAGTGAAAGGAATTCTTGCTAAGAAAAGTAATCAAGTCTGTTCCTGCCTTGGTGAGGCAGTTATCAGTGACGCTAATTACATCGATTGAACTATTAACTGATTGCAAAAATCAATGCGGGGGGGGGGTCAATTTTTGTAATGTACATCTAATGCACAGGTGCAGCTAAAAAATTTAGTACGACTATTTAAAGCTTATTCTATCTAAACTGCTGGAAGCATCTTCAATATAACATTCACTTTGTTCAGTATTTATTAATTCAGATAGAGATGGGGTGGACCCTGGATAATGGGTAATCCCCATTTCTAGGAACTATTCACCATGCTAAGGGCTTCCCTTGGGATACCCCAAGGAAAATATTACGAATCGAATTTGTGCAATGGAATTTCAACTAGCAAGATTGTCCCCGCGATGGTCAACCCACCACTTTAGCCCGTGCACTGCATAGGTTACACTGTAACCCATGCACTGTAGCCCCTGCACTCTAGCCCCTGCATTGTAGCCCCTGCACTGTAACCCATGCACTGTGGCCCCGTCTCAGCAATTCCACTGGTGTCAGAGTACTGACATTCCTCCACACCTACCAGACTGCAGACAATGCCCATAAAGCAAATCGGACAGTTAGGAGCAAAATATATTGGAAGCTGAAAAGTGGCCAACATAAACAGATGAGTTTTAGGCAATTTTGAATTGGACGTCTGTCACCCGAACATGAATTAATCAATTTTTGTATCCCCAATGGAACAGGAATGGAAAAATGATCTATTTCTTCACTTGAATGCGATCCTCAAAGACAGAGTGGGCTCGGCCAAATCCTGCCGAGAGCACATCGATCCGTTAGGGATCATCAATTCTCGCTTCGGTACGAAGACGCCCTATTACTCAATGCCGTCGCTTCGCTCGAGGTCCCCAAGCATCCCTCATAACAGACCCGTTAGCATAGAAGGAGAACCCTCGGGGATGAGATGCTATTAAGAGGAAGGCATTAACTTCTTAGAAATCAAGGTAATGTTTGAGCTAGTTACAAACTAAATGTATATGCATACCTACACATCTACAAATGAATCGTCCTTCCTGCCCCGCATAAGGAATGTACCTCTAGATTTATCATTAAATAACGAAGGAACATTACCTCGGCTTCCGCGGAGTTACGCATTATCAGCTCTAGTGTTCAATAACAACATTTTTATTGATACCGGTAACAGGTTATTGCTAAACATTCGTTTTGATGTATAAAAATCCGTACTAATGATTGATAATGAATGTAACAGACGGTAGATTCCAATGCATGCTCCACATCAGATTGATGTCATGAGTAAATCACCTAAAATCCGACATACGCTTCTGAAATATTATTGATTTATTATAACATTACATCAAGCGTGATAGGAAATGAAACATCGATCACTTCGACCAGTAATTCGAGTACTTTGACGCTACGTAAGCGCAGTCTTTTGATCAAATGAAAAGTCTCATTCATAATAAAACATTAGCTCTGGAAATGTGCTGTGTCAGGAACTGTTGAACGTAGGGTTGAACGAGTCACTGTTAGTTATATCCTCAGGGGACGATACCTAATCTGGTACTCAGTTTCATATGAATGTTTATATCCGCAATATGGCTTAGTTAATTGAATTTCCGAACATTGGAGATACTCAACCATGGGAGCTTTCCCTACTCGGCTCACACTTGATAGCATTCCTAACCCGGCCTTAACTGAAGCCGTCAGCCCAGGAACTTCGAACCACTTCATTACAGCTCAAGTCGGCTGCTGTAACAATACACTGCCCTCCCAATCCTTGTATTGCTTCTGGGAACATCTTTTACCATTGCAGGCACTGGTTAATGAACTGGAGATCAGGAGCCACCTGTAACTGCAGTGCAATCCACGCAGAACGTTACGCATTCTTCTTTACTAACGAGGCGGGCCAGCCTGGGGAAGAGACAACATCCTTCGGCGTGGACTGGAGCAGATATGTGGTATGGGGAGAAGGGGAGTGAAGGTACTGAGGAGGACATGCGGGGCGTCACGTGATGGAGAAATGAGGGGTATTCGGCTACTTGAAATGATGATGAGCTGAAATTAAGCAGCAATTCAGCTTAGAGTTAAGAGAGGCTTTGAGAGGGCTTAGAAATGTAATCCAACGTCAACTATCGCCCCACTGAAAGTTATTCGACAATTTCGTGGTTTTAAAGTACGCCGCTTGCATCAAACTCATCATCATCATCAATAATTTTAACCAATGCGTATTCACCCATCAACAAACATTAGACAATCAGCTGAAATATTTTAGTGTATGACATGAGTGATAAGTGTATGACATGGGTGAAGAGTGGATGACATGGGTGAAGAGTGGATGACATGGGTGGAGTGTGTATGACATGGGTGAAGAGTGGATGACATGGGTGAAGAGTCAATGACATGGGTGAAGAGTTGACGACATGGGTGAAGAGTGTATGACATGGGTGAAGAGTGGATGACATGGTTGAAGAGTGGATGACATGGGTGAAGAGTGAATGACATGGGTGAAGAGTGGATGACATGGGTGAAGAGTGTATGACATGGGTGAAGAGTGGATGACATGAGTAAAGAGTGTATGACATGGGTGAAGAGTGGATGACATGGGTGAAGAGTGGATGACATGGGTGAAGAGTGGATGACATGGGTGAAGAGTGTATGACATGGGTGAAGAGTGGATGACATGAGTAAAGAGTGTATGACATGGGTGAAGAGTGGATGACATGGGTGAAGAGTGGATGACATGGGTGAAGAGTGGATGACATGGGTGAAGAGTGTATGACATGGGTGAAGAGTGGATGACATGAGTAAAGAGTGTATGACATGGGTGAAGAGTGGATGACATGGGTGAAGAGTGGATGACATGGGTGAAGAGTGGATGACATGGGTGAAGAGTGTATGACATGGGTGAAGAGTGTATGACATCGGTGAAGAGTGGATGACATGGGTGAAGAGTGTATGACATGGGTGAAGAGTTGATGACATGGGTGAAGAGTGGATGACATGGGTGAAGAGTGGATGACATGGGTGAAAAGTGGATCGATGCCTCAGATACACATAAATGAAGAAATCTGACGGCATCAGTACACATTGGTGAAGAGCGGATCGATGCCTCATATACACATACATGAGCGAGTCTGACAGCATCAGTACACATGGGTGAAGAGTGTATCGATGCCTCAGATACACATACATGAGAATGTCTGATGGCATCAGTACACATGGGTGAAGAGTGGATCGATGCCTCAGATACACATATATGAGGAAGTCTGACGGCATCAGTACACATGGGTGAAGAGTGGATCGATGCCTCAGATACACATTTATGAGGAAGTCTGACGGCATCAGTACATTTGTTCAAATATCAGTTCATTGGTCGATAAGGTTTCATCACTCAAAATGAAGATCAGTTAGTTGGAAGATGTTCTTTTAAAGTGAGCCAGATTGTGTATTTTGGCCATTCTGCGGAAAGATCGTGTATAGTTCGATGCATATGGGTAGGTATTTGAATTATACTGATCACATAATAAAAATGATCTCGATTGCTAAGGTTGATCGGGAATAATCCATAGTGAAGTCTATTGTTCATGACGTTCCAATCAATATTAGCATTCCTATTCTGATTTCATTGAATTTATTTATTTTGAGAATAGAAAAATCTGAAGTTCACCACTGAACAAAATAATGAACAGTCGCATTTGAAATCTGACACTGTTGAACACGGCCAATCCGATCTCAGTACACTTCAACAGTCACTGACATTCAGTGCATGAAATACTGCAAGGGCAGATTTCAATCAACAGTTGAAAAAAAGTCAACCCTGTTCTTTGATCTGGCCCATCACGCTTTAAAATCACGGTTCTGTCAAGCTCAAAGTAACATTGGAACACGTCCGACTTGCAGGGTGACCTAATAAGAGTACGTCATCAAATTAGTGAGTGTGTATAGCTTGAACTCCTACAGCGCTAAACAAGCAATAGGCCTTTGGTGACCCTTCCTTCATAATTGGATCCAGTCGAGAATGCTTAGCGTTGCCCTCCCTTCAATTGACATCCTTCAAACAGACTGTTATTA
>SDVV010016052.1:0-14353 GCA_016164225.1 Gammarus roeselii
ATAGTAATAACTGTTGGTGTACGAGCTAATCAAATAAGAGGAAAAAACAATGTATATTCTACAACGATTGCCTCTCCATTCCTTCTTTTCCTCTTTCCGTATCTTTGCGTTCTTGTTTTTGTTATCTCTTCCCTCCCTCTACGCGCTTACCAAATCCAATCCTTGCGCGCCGCTTTGCGTCGTGAATTAATAGGAGGCATTTGGAATGCAACTGAATGCTGTGCCTCAGGCGCACCATGGAGGAGGCGCCAGAAGATCTCTTCACCAGAAGATCTCCTCACCAAAAGATCTCTTCACTCAAAGGTCTCTTCACCAAAAGATCTCTTCACCATAAGATCTGTTCACCAGAAAATCTGTTCATCTTGCTTTGCCTGTATTTTGAGGTCAAGGGAATAATATGAGTTGGCGCAGCGCGACCGCTCTGAGGGTTCTCGCGGACTTCATGCCGATTCTTTTGGAAACACAACCAGTCCAACTTGCTAAAAGGAAACAAAAACAAGCCGTCAATACGAGATATTAAAGGCATAGTCAAAAGTTCTTTTTGATGATCAACGTTATTAATTATCATGATATATTCTTATATTCTTCTCAACAAATCTTGACTATCTGTACATCGGCCTTTGAAAATGCAGAGGCGTTGCAGGCGTCTCTTCGCCGAGGATCGCTATAAGCAGCCTAAAACATTGTGGATGTATTTCTGAAGACTTGGAACTATAATGAATGATCATGAATATCCTGTGAAGGTAAGTAAAAGGTTATCCAGTGCAAATAATGTAACCTTCAAAGTTGGGCACGAGTTTTGTCTATAAGGGAAGAATTGGGTGGACTGATAGCTTCTTATTTTTTCTTTGAATGTATATTTTTTCGTTCGTCCTAAAAGCGTTTGTCTTTGCTACGTCTCCATCCTCACATCATTACTTTGGACCTCTCTCATTTTTGCCCAGATGTTCTTGTTTCTAATTACTTCTGCTTAAAAGGATTTGAGACCGCTCTGCGTAAAGTTTTGCACTACTTCGTTAAGAAGTTTCTTCCTGATAATGAACTTCGAACGTCCTCGAACAAAAAAAGGTTACCAACAACGCTATTTAGGCAAAGTAATTCCTGAGTGCGGTACCTATCACGTGCAACATATCCTGCAACATATACTGCAACATATACTGCAACATATACTGCAACATATACTGCAACATATACTGCAACGTGAACTGCAACATATACTACAACACATACTACAACACATACTACAACACATACTACAACATATACTACAACATATACTACAACATATACTACAACATATACTACAACATATACTACAACATATACTACAACATATACTGTAGCATATACTGTAACATATACTGTAACATATACTGTAACATATACTGTAACATATACTGTAACATTTGCTGTAACATTTGCTGTAACATTTGCTGTAACATTTGCTGTAACATATCTGGCAACATATCCTGCAGCATATCCAGCAACATATCCTGCTACACACCCTGCCACACATCCTGCAATATATACTGCAACATAAATTGTAACATATCTTTCAACATATAGCAACTGTAACATCTTGCAAAATATACTGTAACATATTGCAGCATATACTGTAACATATCTTGCAACGCATCCTGCAATATGTCTTGCAACCTGTCAGGCCACACATCCAGCTACACATAATGATACATACCCTATAACATACCCTATAACATATCCTGTAACATTTTCTAGAACTTATTCTGTTGGATATCCTGCAACATAAGCCACCACATAATTTGGGAAAAAACCTACAGCATATCCTAGAACATATCTTGTAACATATTCTACAACATATCTAGCATTATATCCTACGACATAACCAACAATGTACCCTGCAACATATTTAACATATCCTTCAACATACCTGCGGTGTGTTAGTTAGTCTAGTCCAACCTACGGTGGGAGAATCCGCACTCTCCCGGGCGCCTAATAAATATCCGAGCACAGCTAGGCGTTTTGATGGCTAAATGGTGAAATAGTGTTGATCTTAGAGAGTGAAAGTCTTGAATGGCACTGTGCGTGGAGGGGACGAGGCGAGTCGAGGCAGGTTGAGTCGAGTGGAGACGAGTCGACCGGCGAGGCGACGAGACTTGGTGACCCGTGACCGCACTACGGGGGAGTCTGCATTAACTTCACGTTGGGACTCCAATGGAACATGGAAGCAAATACAAATTGGTGACCCGTGGCACCAACGGAACTCATGGGACCCGAGGGTTTCGTGAACCCGGGGACTTGCAAGACCAGGAGGATTTAGGGGCCCACTTGTACCCTTTCGGGGCCCTTTGGGACACCCTTGAGCCCTTTCGGGCCCCCCATGAGAAACTTTGGAACCCGCTTGAGGCCTCTCTGAACCCTAGGACCCCTGCTTCCCTCTCCCCACGATGTAAAACCCATACACAGAAAATTGTATATTTGTGAAATGCTTGAGTAGAACAATTAACCGTTACAGTCCGCGGATTACCGGCGCATAGTGTGAGGGTCACTTCGAGGCTGGTCGAGGTGCGTCGAGATCAGTCGAAACGTGTTGAGGCGAGTCGAGTTGGTCGCGACGAGCCGAGACTGGCCGATATGATTCGAAACAAGCCGAGGTAAGCTGGGACGAGGGACCCGGGGAGCTCGGGGGACCCGGGTTACTCTCCGGGATTCGTCGGGCTCTTTTGGGACCCAAGGTACCTCTGCCACTCCACTCCCACCCTAAAGTGCTTTAGTTAAATTTTTTGTTATTACAGTCCACATGATTACTAGCGCAGAAGGAGAGAACCACGTCGAGGCTGGTCGATGTGCATCGAGACTAGTCGAAGCATGTTGAGGCGAGTCGAGTTGGTTGCGATGAGCCGAAACCGGCCGAAATTATTCGATTCTTCACGATCCACAATTTTGTCATGTATTATAATGATGTTGTATTTGTGCGGGAGTTCCTGTTTGTGATTTTGTAAATGGGCGTTTCTTCTTCAGTCTGTGCTTGCTTACGCGTGCACGGACCATATGCAGTTTCTGGGGTTGACATGGACTGCGTAGCTATAAAACCTTGTGACGCGTTGTTGTTGAAGTTGATCTAATCCGTGAAGCCATAGATCTTGTACCAATTTCGACGATATTATCTGTGCGCCCTGGCGCGCGTGCATATTACTCTTGGAGTTATGAGTGGTTGGAGGTGGGAATTCTGTTCGTCTGAGTCTTTATCTTACCTGAATAAATAAATTGTACCTCTACTAAACTAGACCACGTAGCTACAAACATTGTGTTGCGTTGCTGTCGGAGCTGACTTTGTCCGTGTTGCCGAAAACCTTGTACCAATCTCAACGACGATACCTGTGCACACTAGCGTGCGTACATGTTACTTATGATGTACTAAGTGATTGGAGGTGAGGATTTGTTTCGTCTGAGTCTTACCTGAATAAATTAGGTGTACTATAATCTACCTAGGCCGCGCAGCGTTCTAGGTCGTGTTGCGTTGCTGTCGGAGCTGACTTTGTCCGCGCAGCCGTAAACCTTGTACCAGTTTCGACGAGCTACCTGTATGTACGCACTGGCATGCGTACATATTACTCCTGAAGTTCTAAATGATTGGAACCCTAGATCCGTTTCGTCTAAGCGTTTTTCTTGTGCGCTACAGCGTGCGTCTGACATTGCAAAAATCGTCAAATTTATCTAACTTCGACAGCGTTGTTTTTTCTCGGACTCTGAGGCGTGCGAGCCTACTGGAATCCATGATCAACGAGCCCTACGAGGGAGCCTATTATGACTAGCGTTGAGGCTCTGGTGGAAATGGGAATCAAATCAAATCGAAACCTTCAACACACCCTAAAACCTATTCTACCACATATTCCGCAAAATAACCCACAATTATCATGCCGCATCTTCTGCAATGTATCCTACACCATATCCTACATCATATCGTGCAACAAATCCTGCAGCACATCACGCTTCATATCCTGCAACATATCCTGTAACATATCCTGTAACATATCTTGTAACATATCTTGTAACAAATCCTGTAACATATACGGTCACATATCCTACATCATATCCCGCAACATATCCCGCTACATATCTCGAAATATATTCTGAAACATGTTGCTACAAGGTATCCTGCAATATATATTGAGACATATACTACAACATTGTCTGCAGCATATCATGCCACATATCCTGCAGCATATCCTACAACATATCCTACAATATATCCTGCGACATATCCTACACCATATCCTGTAGCATATCTTACAGCATATCTTGTAGCCTATCTTTCAACTTATTATACAACATATCCTACAGCGTATCCAACAACATATCCTGTAACGTAGCCTGCAACATGGCCTGAAACATATCCTATGCAAAATCCTGCATCACATCATACATTATATCCTGTACCATGCCCATCTCCATATCCCGTAGCATCAATTACTAATACCCCTCGTCACAGTGACCAAGACAACAAGCCTCACTGTGATAGCAGACGCTTTTTTTGTGATGCCTAAGAGAATTCCTCTGTAGCAGCGCAGTGCCATCACCACTGCAGTGTTGACCAGTCACATAAGACAATTCTTTTATAAACACTAGATCTTCTGAATTGCTTGTGCAAATCAACGCTTTCTCCAATGAGAGAGCTGCCATCGCAGAGGTACTAGAAGAAACACACTCTCCAAAAACAATAAAACAAAATCAATTAAAAATATTTCCCCTACTAAATGTACAAGGCATTTATAACACCAGCCAGTATGGCAAAATAAAGATGAACAATGACATCTTATCTAATAGCGATTCACTCTACATTTGCTTAACTGAGACTCACCTAAATTAAAATGTTATATCAGCTGAGCTGTATATTGAAAAATATACTTTGTTCGCAAAAATAGGAAATGTGGTTTTGCAATCTATGTGAAGGATTGTCTTAGGAGCTGTGAAGAGGTTAAATTTTAAAAGGATTACTGTCAGTGTCTCATTGTTAAAATTGAAAAGCTGAAAAATTAATTATTCAATTCCAAGCACCATGGTTTCAGATGTAAAAGGAACACATTGACATAACTACTGGAGCACTATGATGAAATAATTAACGCATTATGTGATGGATCAAACGTCACATGTATGTGATTTATCTCTATTTTGCCAAGTCCTTTGACACAGTAGATCACTGCAAACTGTTATCTAAATTACATTACGATGGTATCCAAGGAAATGTTCATGAATGGATCAATATTTTTCTGAAAGGCAGAACTGAAAGTGTGTTGAAGCAAAGGGGGAAACCTCTGCACCAGTGAAAGTCCTGAGTGGGGTCCCACAAGGCATTGTGCTGGGCCCTCTGCTTTTCTTAGTAATGTCTAATAACTTGGTCAGATGATACCAGAGTACTATTCATGTAGCGAATGGTGCAACGATGTAGAAAATGGCCAAGTTGATTTGAGGAAATCTTCAAGTGGGCTAGCATAAACAACATGCTATTCAATGAATCCTAACTTGAATTGTGGAGATATGGAAAAATTCTGACCTAACAACAGGGTCTTAAGATCATTCTAGAAATAATCCTGCCACGGAAGAACAAGAAAACTTGCATGACTTTGTTTTAATAATGCAGAATAATGTTTCATTCAATTAACTTATTGCAAAGATTGAGGCTATTGGCAAAAGACTGTGTTTCTGGGTCATGAGAACCTTTTTGTCAAGATATGAATGAACTAAGTTGACTCAGGAAACAACTAATCTAACCAATTATGGACTATTGCTCTTCCCTCTGGATCCCATATAAACGGATAGATCTGGAAAGACTTGAGGCAATTCAAAGAAGCTTTACGTAAATATACTGAGGTCGAGGAAATGGATTATTACGGCAGATTGAATATCTTGAAGCTATAGTTAATCCAAAGACGTTTTAAAAGATTCATGGTCATGAATGTTTGGAAAATTCTGGACGGTTACATGATCAAAGAAAACGGATTTTTTTTAACGAAAGTGACTGTGAAAAATTAGGCAAGGATTGACAGAAAGTACTATTCCAAAGTGTCAGAACGGACGGGTTGTGAAAAGATGCAAACCTTATCATTTTACAGTTTCACGTGTCGGGCACTTCAGCTCTTCAATCGAATGCCACTGGAAATACGTGAAATAAAACACGGGCCGCAATCGTCAGCCACAGATGAATCCTTGAGGTTCAAAAACCGATTGGACAATTACCTCGGCTGTGTTACCGATAAACCGATAAACCGCCGAGCTAGGATCTGACTGGCGAATGTAGCAGCAACATGCAAATGCTGATGCTGCAGCAGGAGTGGTTTATGACTGCAGCTGTGGGTCAGGTGGCAGTTACGCCGCGACTAGCTTTTTAAAGCAAAATTCCTCCAAGTATCAGTTAGTTAAGTAAGTACACTATACCCTACTCATATCTCACACCGTGTCCTATCACATAACGTGACGCATATTCTGCAACATCTTACAACATGTCCTAGAACATATCCTACACTAAATCCCACTGTAAATACTGCACTACTACATATCATATTCAGCATCGTATCCTGTAACATAACCTACACCATACTCTACACCATATCTTGCATCATATCCTACTCCATATCTTACACCATATCCTGCACTAAATCTTACACTGAATTTTACAAAAAAAACTCCGATGTCTTGTACTATATCCTGCTTTATATCCTACACTTTATCCTAGTGTATCTTACACTGTTTAATACACTATATCCTACTCCTTATCCTACGTCATATCCTGCAACGTAGCCTACACCATATCCTACCACCCTCCTAGCATGAAACGTATTCGATGCCGTCGTCTGAACGCTCTGCTGCAACCAATGACGCTCGACGGTGTCCTGCTGTCTGGTGAAGACAGGGACGTCAGTGCGAAGGGTGTTTGTGAGGGGTGTAAGTGTGGATGGAGGGGCAGCAGTGTGAAGGGAAGAGCGTACGTGCGAAGAGAGGTGCGTCAGTGTGAAGGAATGTGCGTTAGTGCAAAGGGAAGGGCATCAGTGTGTGAGAGGAGTGCAAGTATGGAGGAAGGGTCAGCAGTGTGAAGGGAAGAGCGTACGTGCGAAGAGAGGTGCGTCAGTGTGAAGGAATGTGCGTTAGTGCAAAGGGAAGGGCATCAGTGTGTGGGAGGGGTGCAAGTATGGAGGAAGGGTCAGCAGTGTGAAGGGAAGAGCGTACATACGAAGACAAGGACTTCAGTGTGAAGAAAGGAGCATCAGTGTGAAAAGAGGAACGTCTGTCAAGGGAGGAGCGTTCGTGAGAAGGGAGGAGTTGATGTGAGAAGAGGGGCGTCAGTGTGATGGGAAGTGTGTGAAAGTAAATGATGTAGCGTTTCTGTGAAGTGAGGGGTGTCAGAATGAAGTGAGTGAGGTCAGTGTGAAGGGAGCAACGTTAGTGAGAAGGGAGGAGCGTCAATGTGACGTGTGAAGAGATGGGTGTCAGTGGGGAGGGTGGGCGTCAGTATGAATTGTGGGCGTCAGTGTGAAGGGTGTGAAGGGAAAAGCATCATTGCGAAAGATGGGGCGTCAGTGTGAATTGTGTGGCGTCAGCGTGATGGTAGCGGCGGTGCAAGGTCATGCTATTGATTGCGGACTGGGGCGGTCGAAGTTCGAACTGAGGGACCAGCCTCTGCAGGCTGTAAAATGCTGGTGCTGATTGCAGGCTGCAGGTGGTGCTGCTGCTGGCTGGCGGTGTAGGCTGGCGTTGCTGATGCAGGCTGGTGATGCCGGCTGGTGATGCCGGCTGATGGTGCAAGCTGATGATGCAGGCTGGTGGCGCAAGCTGGTGATGCAAGCTGGTGATGCAGGCTGGTGATGCAAGCTGGTGATGCAGGCTGGTGATGCAAGCTGGTGATGCAAGCTGGTGATGCAGGCTGGTGATGCAGGCTGGTGATGCAGGCTGGTGATGCAGGCTGGTGATGCAGACTGGTGATGCAGGCTGGTGATGCAGGCTGGTGATGAAGGCTGGTGATGCAAGCTGGTGATGCAGACTGGTGATGCAGGCTGGTGATGCAGGCTGGTGATGCAGGCTGGTGATGCAGGCTGGTGATGCAGGCTGGTGATGCAGGCTGGTGATGCAAGCTGGTGATGCAAGCTGGTGATGCAGGCTGGTGAAGGCTCTGTAGTTAGTAGTGCCACAGTAGGTTGTAGTGCCACACCCGTTGTGGTGCCACACCTGCTTGTATTGCCACAACAGGTTGTAGTGCCACAATGGGTTGCTGTGCCACAGCAGGCTGTTGGGCCACATCAGGTTGTCGTTCCATAGTAGGTTGTAGTACCACAGCAGGTTGCTGTACCACTGCAGATTGTAGTGCCACAGCATGTTGCAGTCCCTCTGCAATCATTGCCACGGTTATATGACTTACTAATTTTTTTCCTAGTAATCAATAGTTCAAGGTAACCTTTTCTTTGGTCTTGATTTATTGAACGATGGATGATAGAGATTTTTTGAAGTATTTCCTAACGATGTTCATCGATTGGTGGGATGCAAATTTAGATTTATTTCCTACCATCATTTATCAGGTAATGTCAAGTAGATTAAATTAGCAAAGGTGCTTCAGAACAGCTCACGCTGACGAAGACTCCGGACATATTATCTGCGCATTGCAATTTATATTTTTTTATAATGGTATTTTACATAAATAAATTTAATTTTTTAAATCATTAGATCCTTGAATGTCTGAAAATGTTTAGAGGCGAAAGGTGCTATGGACAGCTCTATAATACCGTTATATGGAAAACTCAACCCTTGCTGAAGCACTCTATATTAGTCGTCGCCCGCTGGCGATGGGTGGGTGGGTTAAGCTCTGGGTGATCTCAGAACCTCACATGTGATGTCATAACCATAACGATGATGTCTTTAGATCTCGTGATGTCTTAATCTCTCCGGTGATGTCACAACTCTCTGGTGATATCGAAACCTCTATGATGTCATAACCTCTCTAGCGAGGTCATAACCTCTCGGGCGATGCCTTGACCTCTCAGGCGATGTCTTAACCTCTCGGTTAATGTCGAAACTTTTCAGGTGATGCCATTATCTATCGGGTGATATCAGACTTTCTGGTGTTATGGTAATCTCTCGTGTGATGTCTTAACCTCTCGGATTGTCTTAACCTCGCGGGTGGAAGTCTTAACCTTTGATGTTATAACCTCTCGGGTGATGTTTAACCTCTCTGGTGACGTCAGAACCTTTTAGGTGACGTCTTAACCCCTCGGGTAATATAACCTCTCTGGTGATGTAACCTCTTGAGTGATATAACCTCTCTGGTGATGTGACCTCTCAGGTGATGTAACCTTTCTGGTGATGTAACCTCTCTGGTGATGTTACCTCTCTGGTGATGTAACCTCTCTGGTGATGTAACCTCTCTGGTGATGTAACCTCTCTGGTGATGTAACCTCTCTGCTCAAACTAGGTGTCCCTATCAAGTCAGTTCTTAACTTCACCGCTCGTTGGTGCGTGTTCGTATCCAAACAACTGTGAACTATTGATGTTCAATATTTTGTCACGAGCCGCCTCTATTCGGACAATATTCACTTGAATTGTCGTCGAAACTTCCTCCGCGTCCCCTGGCCGAATCTAATGAATATTTGCGAATGTAGGCTCTGTTCACAGCAATGGACCACTGCGTACGGGAACAGTTCTGTTCAAAACAATTTGTCAAGTGTTACGACCGCATTTTATCAACGATTTTTTTTTTAAGTACGGCCAAGATGTCATTAAATCGGTTGATAAATTTTGCATACTGCTACAACCGTCAATGTGTCAATTATTTGAATACATTTAGTGTTTCTCTATCTCAATGGTGCCTTATTGGTGATGCGATTTGTTGCTTCATAGCCGCACGTCTGTCGTGTAATTTAGGCATCTACCACTTCATTTTGATATGATAATTTTCTAAATTTAATTCAACTTCATTTGTTCAACGACCGATCGTCCAGCCCTGTTAGGAGCACCAGTGCTAACCTTTCGTCGAGTCTTCTATTTGCATGCATTCTCCTGCACTATTGATGGTCTATCGACGTTATGTATAGTTGACTGCGCATAATAGTATCAAATAAACCTTCTATTCCGGCATGCCAGGAGATATTCTTTTGCATCGTTATTTTAAAATTTAATTTGGTTAATGACTGGTTGAAAAAGTGTAGAATTTCCCAAAACGCTGATAATATGTACAAAGTCTTCGTCAGCGTCAGCTGTTCTGATGAGAACATTTCCTACTGAAATATATGTAAAATAATGAATAAGTAGGGGTAGGACACAAATTCACCATATCATTCCATCAACCAATGGATATTGTTGCAGGACACTCTATTCTCAATTGTTTAATATGTCAAGGCATAAGAAAGGGTCACATTAAAGTATTGAATTCCACATAACATGGTATAATAAGTCGAGTCTTATCTCATTCAAGTACTCATGAAAATATCTTATTTGCACTGACCTTTAATCTAAATATATACCGCTCGTGAGAAATCCAACACAGCATTGGTTATTGCATCTACTCACATCACGTTTTGGCATTCCAGTATCAAATAACTGAATGATGTCATTTTTGTGGCTGCTTGCTGCGGGAAAGATTGTTGCATATTTATTAACTGCTTGCACACGCCGCCTTCGCCCCGAATATCGCTGAATTATTCGGGTTTTGCCCCGTCGAGGTTGGCGGTTTGTTATCGATCTCGGGCGGATGTCCGTCCCGCCGAGGCTCATGATGCTCAGCTGGCACGCAACATGGGCTCGAGCGTATCATGCCGCAGCAGACACGCCACCTGGTGGTGAACTTTGATATTGCCGCTGTTGATTTTTAAATGTCCCCACTGCCCTGCCAAAGGAAGTCTGCGTTCTGCAAGTTTAAAAGACTGATTTCCGTGAGGCCATCCACAGCTGTCTGATGCTGTTCACGTTGTGTTTATTATCTGCCCGGGCTGAATATTCTATTATAAGTGTGATTGTTTGATGAGCTACCTGGCATTGTGGGCATCTGTGGCAGTCACTGTGATCTACCAATCTACCAGAGTCTCAGTTATTGGGATCTACCCCAGTCTCCGTCACTGTGATCCACCCGAGTCTCTTTCACTGTGATCTACCCGAACTCTTTCAATGTGACCTACCTGAGTCTCTGTCACTGTGATCTACCCGAGTCTCTGTCACTGTGGTCTACCCGAGTCTCTGTCACTGTGGTCTACCCGAGTCTCTGTCACTGTGATCTACCTGAATCTTTGTCAATGTGATCCACCAGAGTCTCTGTCGATGTGATCTACCCTGGTCTCTGTCAATGTGATCTACTCTAGTCTCTGTCGATGTAATCTACCTAAGTCTTTGTCTCTGTGATCGACCTGAGTCTTTGTCTCTGTGATCTACCCGAGTTTTTGTCAATTGGATCTACCCGAGTCTTTGTCAATTGGATCTACCTGAGTCTTCGTCAATGGGATCTACCCGAGTCTTTGTCAATGTTCTCTACCCGAGTCTCTGTAAATGTAATCTACCCGAGTATCTGTCAATGGGATCTACCCGAGTATCTGTCAATGGGATCTACCCGAGTATCTGTCAATGGAATCTACCCGAGTCTCTGTCAAAGGGATCTACCCGAGAATGCAAGTCTGTGCCTGCTTCGTAGTCTGGATGGCCTACTTTGCGGTTTAGAGGTAGCATGACCTCAGAAGGGTAAACCGCCGCTAGTGGTTTAGTTCAAAAATGGTGATCTGCAGATTGACGAGATTTCTTTCTCCTCCACGTGGGTATGTTCGTGTTTTTTGTATCGTGTATGGTTCGTGATGTCTGGGACTGTGTGAGGTGTGATAAGCATATTTGTGTAGTTGTTCACGTAGATATTTTTCCAGTCACCCTGAAAGAGCAAAGCTTATTGTTTTGAAAGACGTCCTTGTTGTGTCATGAGTGTCCTCAAGCGACCAAATGCATCCTCGACTCCTCCGACTGCCACCGTTGCCGCATGTGGCGCCCATGGACAGGATCACTGTTGAATAACGATGGACAATCGTTTCCGAAGGTTCGCTGATGGTTGGATGATATTTGAGCGACCGTTGGCCGGCGGTTATTTGATGGGCGGCTGATGGTAGGCTAGCTGATGGTTGTCTGACGGTTGGCTGATGGTTGTCTGATTGTTGGCTGATGGATGTCTGACGGTTGGCTGTAGTGCTTATCCAATGGGACTAACTGGCCCTTCGATTAAATATATTTGAACCAAACAATTACTAATCTAAATTAGTAATAATTATTTCTATCGTATAACAATACGTTTTCAATTCTTACGTCCTACACATGACACCTAATAATCAGATACCCTATTTGAAATAGCGGAACAAAAGTTCTAATTGAATGCGTCGCCGTTCGTCTCGTGTGGGCGGCAGGTTCGTGCTTCATGAGCAAAATATCATTCACAAATTATGCTATGGGCTCTTCTAAATTGTGACGTTTACGTAATAAGCACATGGCCATGGTGTTAGTTGATTGAAATGGTCTTACATATCGTAAAATTAGGGGCTAAGCTGAGGTGCCCCGGCATGTGAAAATGATAAATGAAATGATTTGCATCTTTTTACCGCCCGTCCGTTCTGGCACTTTGAAATAGCACATTCTGCCAATCCATGTCTTATTCCTCATTGCCATTTTCATTATCATTTTTACGTTTACATTGACCGTGTAGCCCTCCAGAATTATCCAAACGATTATGACCATGCGTCTTTCAAAGCTTCTTTTGATTGAGTATAGCTTCAAGGTATTCAATCTGTCGTAATAATCTATTGGCATTACTTCTGTTATTTTTGATGTATAGCTTCCTTGAATTGCTGCAAGTCTTTCCAGATCAATCCACTTTTATGGAATCCAGAGGGAACAGCAATAGTCCACAACTGGTTGAATTAGTTGCTTCCAAAGAGTCTGCATTGTCCTTCTATCTCTTTACAATAATGTTCTCATGGCCCAGGAACTCAGTCTTCTGCCACTAGCCTCAACCTTTGCAATTTGTTTTGCATTATTACACTTAAGTCGCGCACGCTTTCTTTTCCTTCAATGGCAACGTTAATGCTAAAATGAAATAAAGACCCTGTTTTTAGGTCAGAATTATTTCCATATCCTAGTAATTCAGATTTGGATTAATTGAATTGAATGTTGATTTTCCCAGCCTACTTGACGTTTTCTTTCTGATCAACTTGAACATTGTCTACATCTTTTGCATCCTTCACTATGCCTAGTCCTCTGGTATCATCTGTATAGCAGGAGACATATGAACGTGGACGCTTCTTGATCATATATATATACACCTAGGCATATATATTTGCTATGCTGCAACTCAGATGTGTGTTAAGCAGTTTGGCGAATAAAAGTACTGGATCCGAGCCATAGTACGGAAGTCGAGACATGTTGATGACACTTTTGTCATATTCACTGAACAGTCCCATACCGATACATTTTTAGATTATCTTAATATACAACATGTCAATATTAAATTCACGGTTGAGACGGAACATAACCGCTCCCTCTCTTTCCTTGATATCATTAACTCGAGAGACCACACTAACAAGTTACACACCAGCATCTTTAGAAAACCCACCTTTTCAGGCCTGGGCATGAGTTTTTTCTCCCATACCCCTCTAAAATGCAGATTTACCATTAATAAAACCCTAATTCATAGAGCTCACCACCTTTCCTCCTCATACTTTGCTTTTCCCCAAGAAATCGAATTCTTACGAAACTGATTTACTAATAATGGCTACCTAGCAATCTTTGTACGAGAACAATTGCAGTAGATTCCTCAACAAAATCTATTCCAAACCAATCCAAATTCTAACTGCCAATAGAAATTCCGTATTTCTGTCCCTTCCGTACTACAGCTCTGATTCAGTACTTTTATACACCAAACTGCTTGACACACTCTCAGAATTTTATCCTCAGATCAAATTCAACCCAGCCTTGAAAAATTCCTTCACTATCGGTTCATCGTTCCGCTAGAAAGATCCGGTTTCTCCGGATGTGTGCTCCGGCATAATTTATTGTTTTTCATATGATAGCTACCAAGCATCATATGTCAGAAGCACACAAAGACAATTCAGTGAGAGAGTAGACCAGCATTTGGGAGTTTCAAGCCGAAATGGTAAACCACTTTCTAATGTCGCACACATTCTGTCCCTCGAAAGCACTCCAAAGATCACAATCATCTATTCAAGAGCAAGCATTATAGAATCATAGAATAATCACATAATAGCTTAAACTTGTTTATCTTAGAATCTCTACATATCCACCAACTAAAACCTTCACTGAACACCCAACAAACTTCTACTAAATTATTCACTGTTTCCATTGGTCAATCATA
>SDVV010016053.1:0-14353 GCA_016164225.1 Gammarus roeselii
AATCTTGACGATGCTACCTGTACGCACTAGGGTGCGTATATATACTCTTTAAGTTCAAAAGGATTGGAAGCGGAGGTCCGTTTCGAGCAAGCGTTTTTTCTTTTGCGCACCAGCGTGCGTCTGACATTGCTAAAATTTTCACTTCCTTTCTAACGTTAAAAGCGTTGTTTTGTTTTTTCCTCGCACACCTAGGCGTGCGAGCCTAGGTGTGCGAGTAAATCTGACAGAAATCACTGACAATTTGTTGAGAGTTGCTAGAATATAAATTACGATATTTATTAATCTCAATTTCCCTGGCATCTGCTAAAGCACAAAAAAGTACCCAGTCTGATAGTGTGTCTTGCAAGTCTGATCTAAAAAAGCCAAGAACTTAATCCCGGCACCACACAGTCAGACCGCATCAGTTTCGAAGACAAAAAGCTCATTGAGTTTGTGAGCTATGGAGTAGCCGCATCGAGCAACTCGATCATTGGCACCGCGTCGGTCGAGAGGAAAAAATTCCATCAACGGACACAACAGCTCAAGCAAGAAAGGTGTCGGTGGAAAGTGCATTTTCAGTGCATTTTCAAAAACTGAGTTCAAGATGAAACGGCCCTAAAAAAGAATGCATTGCGAGTAATTTTTTTCTCGTACTCACGCAACTTTCATACAAACATCCCAAAATAGCTGTTCATCATTTTTTTTCCGCCGGATGACTATTGTATGGAGCCTTAATGTATGCTTGTTGATGTAATGCATTTGAAGTGAGTCATTTTGGTTGACACAAAACATGAGAACTTATATGCTGTAAAATTCATGTAATGTAATGAATGCAAATGGCCATATTTCTTAGAAACTACAATAAAATAAACATTAACAGTTTATATATGTTTACGGTAAAAAAACGTTTGGTAATAGCAATATAATTTTTTTAAACAAAAAAGTCCAATAAAATTTTCCGGGAACCAACCAGTTGATGTTGTATAATATATAGAAAAATCTTACAGAAAACATATTGCTAGAAAATCCACAATTTTTGAAGAAAAAATTCATCTCATTTTGCAACCTAGCTTGAAAAAACCGTTCCTGTTAAAATATGACGTCATTTTCATGTGTCATGCAGCAAACTCCATTTTTAAAATGCGGTCTGAAGTATTCTGCTAAACTAACAAAAAACGGATTTACAGAATTTTCAGATGGTGTATGACGGCAGAAAGAAGTTAGTCATGATGGTAAAATCGCAATTTCCATTGTTATATTTGTATCAAGTAAAAATTAACTGAAATAGATGTTTCCGAATGTTAAATATTTATTTAGACTTCGTCACTGGGACAAAATAATTGTAACGACTACAAATCCGACCTTACTCGTGAATGACAGTGGGTAGTGATCATAAAGGTTGTTTAATTAAAAAACGGTCGCACCTCAGTAATGAAATTAAAGGCATGTGATGAAAATCTTGTCAACTCCTCTAGCTGGCAGTATCGCCACATACGTCACTGTGATTCGACTGATGCATCAGCATTTCCTCTGCTTTGGTCAGTAGCAGCTGGTATCAGAAGCAAGTAACGAAACAGATAAAAAAAAAAATTTTTGATGTGCTGTGAATTGTTCGTTTAACATTTGGAAATTACATTCGTATCCCGTAACTGGATTACGTTTCTGAGAAGAATATACAGTTATTTAATAACTTTATCGACGGGAACATAATGAAAAATATAATGAGAAGGGATCGGATCATTCAGTACAGACGAAGACGGGAGACCGCATCCCCCATATAGAGGGTAGCCGGAAGTAAGATGCTCCTCATATGCACTCCCACACATACCAAATCTTAGCCCATCAGTCGTGAAGGATCAGTACAATGGTCGCACGTACACACATTTCGGGTCAAAGGTGAGTTCAGAGATCAGTGTCCGCTACAGGGCCTAACAGCTTCCACTTGCCTAATTGCTCCCGCAGCATCGGAGTTGTCGATGCTGCGGGAGCAATTAGGCCCAACATCAAATGCACAGTTTTTCGACGATATATATATTTTTTCTTAAAATTTTTTTAATACAACTATTAATAGGTTTCTTAATTTGGTAAATGTTTCAATTGTGACCAATCATAGCTACTTTTATGAAGAACTATTAATGGCTTAGACGTTATTTTCGCCAATCTACATCGAGGAGTTCTCTCCATACACATGACTTCCCAGTTGAGGTGATTGCTAATTTTTGTGTTGTTTAAACAAGGCATTATACGCAACGGTCTAAACCATTTGCAACATCTGTTCTGCAAGATATTTGAGAATCCATCGTGTCATTAGCGTCGTCTCTGAGAGCAATGCTAATTTTTATTTTATGATCCCAATTAGGCAATATGTACGCTCAAGTATGTTTCACGTTTACGATTCCAACAATTATCAGCGATGATAAAACAATGACGCTAATTTCAGACTTATCTCAACAAATAAAGGAGCAAAAGAATGGCTCGTATTCCAATAAACGAGGCAGTGAGCTCGGTTCCGGTACCATACAGGCAGTGAGCTTGGTTCCGGTACTACACAGGCAGTGAGCTCGGTTCCGGTACCACACAGGTAGTGAGCTCGGTTCCGGTACCACACAGGCAGTGAGACGTGTATTTCTAAGCTATTTTTATTGAGAAGCAATGACATGTTTAAGAATTGGACCGGTGCAATCATAAAATAACTTTCTCATTGCTCGGTATTGTGTGACTTTTATCTTCTAATAATGTCCATTACAAGACGATTAGGTCCCTTTTAGCGTCACCTTCTAATGTCAAGGGCTGAAAATGCTGGCGTTGAGGAAATGCAAATTGTTTATGGCCTCACTTCTTTAGGCCCAATGTTACAAAGGAGAATACAAAGCTAACTGAATTGCGTATGACATAATATAACTGTTGTTTTACATCAAACCCAATGAATGCTCTAAGCATGTAACAACAAAATTAACTGAGTTTTGGTAACTGTTTATCATATATTAGGTTAGCACGTATCATTTCTAACACCACAGAGGACCATATGTTCGCTAACGTGACTTCAATGTCAGTGCACTGAGTGTTAATGGACATTTCGTCTCACTTTAATAGCATTACGAGTGAAGTTTCATTTCAATCTCAATCAAGAATCCATGGACTCATTAGCATTTGCTATTGAGAAATGAACATAATCTGCTCTATCGCCTGATTATTGTTTCTGGGATGTAATTGTTTAACAATTCATAGTTCAAACGATACCCATAAAACATCGACATGTTCCAAACTTGGTCTTTCGGTTTCCTGAATATTCAAAAAAATATATATAATTTCCCAATTTCCCATATATCCTATCGCTCAGGTGTAGAAATATTTTCCACGTTATATTTCCTAACCAGGTTTTGTTTAGAAGGGTTTTGAACATTAGACCACAGTGATCGACCAAGCTGAAACATGTGAAAGCTTGCACACCATTTTTTTTACTGTTTGTTAGAATCTTGGGCACTTTAATTCAAAGACAGACAGACTGCCTCACTGTAATAAATCATGATGCTACCATACATACAGCATTCGGGTTATAGTTGAATACGAACACAACTTTAGATGTTTTTCCGCCTCATTAGACATATTTGGAGTGCGTTCTGCTCGTGCACAAGGTTCTGCTTTCCGTTGCGTCTAAAGAGATGTCCTATCCATTTGACCAGCAGTCCTCTAGCATCAATAACTCCTGTAGTGGTAATTTCATGGGAATTTTTTCATTGACTCAAGCGCTACGCCAAGCACACAATTATGAACAGTCGCACCGTAATCGATTATGACAGATAATGAGGATGAAGAAGATCCTGAAAGGTAGGACAATCTCAGCAGACATTATCATCTAGTTATCAATTATTTAAACACAATAACTATTCAACATTGACGTTATAATTACTCGAAGGTTTTGATGAAAGATAACACTCAATAAAGATGAGAACAATCGTTATTTCATTCACAAATATTGGTCGATTTTTTTTGGTTCCCTTTTTTTCCGATTGGAGTCAATCCATACAGTAACAAACCATAGTAGCGGTAACATACTATAAGTATCCGTTTTTGAATTATTAATAAATTATAGCGAGGTATGGTTTACAATCCTATTTCATCATCTATATTTTTCCCGATAAAAGAAACAATAGTCGCTATGGACGGAGACTTACTTGGATATTTGAAAGGTCATCGCTTCAAAAAGTTGGTTGCAGTTGGCCACCACCAGACACAGCTGCGGGGGATATTTTCCAATCCTGTTGTGGCATCAGCATTTGCACGTTGCTGCCACATTCTCCTGTCAGATCCTGTCTCGGCGATGCATTGGAGTAGAGTTGTCTCCACATTCATTAGAGTTTTATCAATAACCCAGCCAAGGTACTTGTCCAATCCGTTTTTGAACCTCAAGATGATAGTTGTGGCCTACAATTGCGGCTCACGTATAATTTCACGTATTTCCAGTGGCATTCGATTGAATAGCTGAGGTGCCCGGCAATTGAAACTGTTAAATGATATGGTTTGCATCTTTCAACCGCCTCTTCGACCTGACACTTTAAAATAGCATAGTCGGCCAATCCGAGCCTGATTTTTCATTGTCACTTTCGTTGTAATTTATTTCGTTTACATTGACCGTGTAGCAGCTCATATTTTTTCAAACATTTATGATCATGAATCTTTCAAAACATCTCTGGGTTGAGTATATAGCTTCTTCAAGGTATTCAATCAGTCGTAATAATCCATTTTCTTTATTTATAAAATTTTTGAGGCGAAGCTTCTTTGAATGCTTCACGTCTTTCCAGATATATCCATTTATGTGCGATCCAGAGAGGACGGCAAAAGTTCATTACTGGTTGGATTAGTTGTTGTCCTCATATCTTTTGACAAAACGGTTCTAATGGTCCAGCAACACAGTCTTCTGTCACTAGCCTCAATCTTTGCAATTTGATCATTGAATAAAGCATTATTCTACATTTACACGCCTAGGACACGCAGGCTTTCTTCTTCTTCAGTGGTAGCTTCGTTGCTAGCATAATATAATGACACTGTATTTAGGTCAATTTCTTCCATGTCTAAACAATTCATATTCGGATTCATTGAATTGCATGTTGTTTCTGACAGCACACTTGAAGATTTATTTTAAATCAGCTTGAACATTATCTAAATTTTTGCATTCTTCACTATACCTAGCACTCTAGTATTATCTGTAGAGCAGAAGACAGATGAATATGGACAGTTTTGGCTCAATTCATTTGCCATAGCTAAGAAAAGCAGAGGGCCAAGCACAGTGCCTTGTGGAACCCCACTAAGGACTTCCAAAGGTGTAGAGGTTTCACCATATACTACCAAATGTTGAGTTATGCCTTTGAAAAAAGTTTTTATCCGTTTGTGAACATTTCCTGGCATACCAGCGTTATGCAACTTTGATAACAGTATGCTGTGATCCACTTTGTCAGAGGCCTTGGTAAAATCGAGATAAATCATATCCACGTTTGATCCATTGCCTATTGCATTGATTATTTCATCACAGTGCTCCAGTAGTTGGATCAATGTGCTCATTTTACATCTGAAACCATGTTGCTTGGAGTTGATCCATAGATTTTTTCGAAGAAATTTACTACCCGTCCTTTCACCACTCTTACAAATATTTTGACTACGTGTGATGCCAAAGGAATTGGTCTGCAATTTGATTTATTTGTGAGCAGCCCCCTCTTGCTAGAGGGAAGATTGCAGCCTGTTTGTGGAATGTCACAGGTTCCCTAGAATTTCTGACACAGAGTACCTGCTGGCATTGTTTCAATAGTATAGCTGGGAGGTCGTCTGGCTCTGATGCGCTATTGCTACCTATATCATCTACAGCTCTTGTTATTTCAGAGGTGTCTATGTTAAGACCCGTTAATGATATTTCTGAGGTGATCTCTGGGTATTAAAGGCAATATAATAAACTGAATGATCCAATGACTGGGACGATTGATAATTCGAGTGATCCAATGACTGGGACGATTGATAATTCGAGTGATCCAATGACTGGGACGATTGTTAATTCGAGTGATCCAATGTCTGGAACGATTGATAATTCGAGTGATCCAATGTCTGGAACGATTGATAATTCGAGTGATCCAATGACTGGAACGATTGATAATTCAAGAACTGAAAAGCAAACCAACGCCACTTTAGAGAATAACACACAAGCGTAAAGTAAGATTACACCACTATAGAGCATAACACACAAGCGTAAAATAAGATTAACCACTTTAGAACATAACACGCAAGCGTAAAGTAAGATTACAATACTTTAGAACCTAACACACAAGCGTAAGGTGAGATTACACCACTTTAGAACATAACACACAAGCGTAAAGTAAGATTACACCACTTTAGAATATAACGCGCATGAGTGAAATAAGAAAACAGCACTTCAGAGCATGACACGCAAGCGCACTTCAGAAAATAACCGTATTCTATTAAATATCGCTCTGAAAATTTTGAGAAACTTTTCGATGCGAGCGTTCACAATCCAAGATCATTTGTAGCAATGCATTACCCAGGTACAATGAAGATCAATTATGTTCCCTGTTTTGAAAATTGCTAAATCAAGTTCTATTCACAGGAGGCGATAGTGTTTTGCTTGTCTACAATCTTGCCAAGTATTACTACAGTGGACCGTAACGAAACGCCATGAAACCGGATCCTGTCACATCTGGTTCTGAGAACTTGTAGTTGTCTGCTGTAGTGTTCTGTGTGGCCCACTTACAGGTGTGGGTTCACCCTCAATTTTATTTTGGGGGGTTATATTCTCCCATCTAATAGAGATGAACCCCGTGAGCTAATCTAATATAATCTATTCAAATCCACTTTATGAGTGGGCAACTGCGAATATTTACACGAGGATACTTTGATGATCTTTTTTGCAGAAGATTATTTAGCGGCACGACCCTCACTGAAGTTGGGGTAAATCCCTCTAAGTCGACCATAAGGGACCGCGCCATAGGGATCCTTATTTAATCCACCTCCGTCCTCTTGCTTTGTCAACCTACACTACATGAACGTAAGTCTGGGCTACATATGTAGTTCATTGTTGAGTCTGATTAAAGTCTGTAAGATCCTACTTAAACTAAACTTGCAGAGCATAAGGGATGTTAATACACAATGTATACAGTCAATGAATTGGGAAGTTTCCCCCCCACAAAATTTCAATATATACCCTAAACTATTGCTTAAATGATTTTCTCTTCAATCATTGAAAGACTCTAAATGATGAAGGATAATTGATTATACAAACTAAATGAAGTACTGTACTGAAAATCCTTATTCATATGGGATTAAAAATAATTGATAATTTTAAGTGATTATCTTCTATCATCACTAATTTGTCAATATCGATTTCACTAAATTCCTAAGACTGATAATTGATCGTTCCAAATTTGTAGTTTGGCAGCGCTGTTTCTGCGAATCAAATCATGGTCAGAATCTAATTTATGGTTCTCTTGTGGCTGTTATAGATCCCGCTCCGCATTTAAAATCAACCTCCTGGTATCCGGGTGTTATAAAATGCACAAGCAGTCTTTTCGTAGATGGATTTCGCTCCCATATCGTGGGGAGTATAGGTGCCCGACGGTCGGGCGGCATCGCATCAACCTCCGCGCAATTATGGTGGAGGGGATGATCACACACAGTTCACTTATCCAGTCCACAAATTTGCACCAATAAGTTATGCGCACATCTTGTGAATTAATAATACACCTGAGATTATGACTGATCTTTTCTAATTCAAGTATGCTGTGAATGGTTAGGCCCTAATTCCAGTATGCTGTGAATGATTCGACCCTAAATCCAGTATGCCATTTTAACCGCAATGCTGTGCTGGAATTACACAATGCTGTGCCATTAGATAAACGTAAGGTTAGTTCACAGTATGTTAAGTCTAATAGCGACTTGCCTTGCTTCTAAATTAATCATTCAATTGAATGAAAGGGGCTTCATGCTTCTATAAAAATGTTGCTGAACGTGTAACGTTTTGAATCCGTTCCATTCGCCGATAGACCGCCAGTACGTTACACTCTTGACGTTTGCCTTACAAATAGTTTTATCGGGCAGTGGAGTCTGAGAGAATGAACTGCAATCCAGAAGCTCTTCTACAGAATGCTGGTGACAACACAATTGTTCGGGGTGATAATCGAAATCGTCGTAAATTGCATTGTTTGTTTGTATCTAAGCAAAGTTGAATAATAGGTCTTCGAATGAACGACTATTAACTTGGTTTTCGCCACCTCACAGTGGTGCTAGTAAGTGGCGCATCATTCTTATTATTAAATCATTCATTAACATCGTCTGGCTATGGGTTTTCAATTCTTGAATGTAACGACGAAATTTCATTATCAAACACACTCTTTTTATCGGCAAAAAACGAAAGTTAAATTTAATTCGTCACAGCTTGTCTCTAGCGGGCCGCCGTTACGTGTTTCATTGAGCAAAATATAAGATACTATATAACCATCATTGATCGTACAGACAAAGTCTATTTCGAAGCAAATATCACGAATATACAATAGCATTGGTGAATTACGAATACATGGGCTTGGAAAATCAGGAATACAGGGCGTTGGAAAATCGCTAGTAAATGAGGTTGGATTAATAGAAATCCCTGGAAGGGTAAATCACGAAAACATGGGGTTGGGATATTACGAATAGGTGTGCTTGGAAAATCGAAATGGCAGCCTGAAAGGGCTGCTAACGATTCAATAGGATTATATGAACAGTGACGCAGGCGTGCAATGATTCCATAAAAAGCACAATAATGAATGTTAAATTATTTACATGGCAAACCAAAAATGTTCATAACCTAATTAAATGGTCATCAAAGATCGTCCATCAACAGGACACAACGGAACAGTTTTGGCTCATGAATCTGGCATTATATGCCTTCATAACATAACATATACATATCAGACGCTATAAAAACACACAGAATATGATGAAATACATTGATATGATAAAGTTCTACATATTATATTGACGTCATATACTCATGTTTAGCGAATAATTCAACTTCAGAAGTTAAAGAAGCTCATAATATATTATACTGAATAAAAATATGGCATGAATGTCACTATAATCTGGGATAGTCGATTGATTATGTGCTAAATTATCAAAATTGACTTTCCAAGGTTTAGTCTGCGCAGAACATTCATATATAGCAGGAAACTGAGGTTCTGCAACGAGCTGTTATCCCTCCCGTTAAATCCCAATGAAAATGGAGGCAATGGGGCAGAATTCTGCTGACCTTAAAATTCCGAACCATATGTATTTGCCGCACAGAGATGATATTGCTTTATGAACCAAAGCGATAGCATGTCCATCACATTTTACGGCGACATAAATAACTATGTGGAAATATATTGACACAGTCATAAATTTAGTCAGCCTCACAGTCGATTAATAGAACGAAGAACGTACTGGACAATTACAGGGCGGCCATGTTTCGCAGCCGCTCATGCCCGGTCATGTCCGCCCAACCAAGGGAGGACACACTCCGCTGATAGTTCCTGAGATTTAACATCGTATTTGTACAAGAAATAAAGACCTGGCGGCAAAGGTTTACATCACATTTTATCCATACGACGTCAACAACATGAGTATTAACATGTAAGCTGCAATGGAACATTTATCATGCTATCAGTGATGAAGAGTGAACATCAGCGTGATCTCCGGTCTCCGTCTCACATTTGAAGCTTTATTTTATTGATGATGAAATGATTTAAGGATTTGAAATTTATTCCGGTATTATGACGGGAAGATTTTTTTTCAAGAATTGCACTAAGCACAGATTTTGTGTATCAGCTCTTCGTCAGCGTGGGATGTTTTGACGACAACATTTGCTACGTAGATATGATTAACATCAAAAAGAAATCGTCAGATTTATCAATTGGTTTCTATAAAACAGTTGTGAAATAATTCAAGTCTACTTTCGTATAGGTAATCATGACAATATTTTATTTACATTGACCTTGCGTACAAAGCCTGGGAGTAGAAAATGTGCAACATGGGATTGTATACTACATTTACTCAAGCAATGTTTGACACACGAGTCACACATTTTGAATCTAATTACAGGGTTAACGTGAAAGACTGTATATGAGCAGAATAAAATGATTTCAAGAGCCGATAAAATGTGGTTGTCCATTAATCAAATTCCTACGAATACGCTTTAAAAATAAGCGTGGGTATGAGAAGCGAAAAAGCAACAATGGATTGGAATTGCCAGTAATAAATCACAAATAGGTGACATGGTGAATAACATGGCGGAAATAAGTTACTACTCACAAATTTCTTCACGCACAAGTTCAAACATATGTAATTTTAGGTTTCGTTGAAAGATACCTATACTGTTAACCGTTCTGATATCTGTAGCAATATAATTCCAAGATTTAGATGCGCAGTACTTGAAAAACAGTTGGAATTGTTGATGAATTACGGTGAATTTGAAAATCCCCAATGTTACGCGAACACTATACATAAAACAAAAATTAGCATGCAATCCTATAAGCTCGGGGAGTTATAGATCGGATCTGTGGTCAAGGTAGAGGGGTAGGCCGTAACTGAAGCAGGGATGGAGGCGGCAGTAGTTATGGCTTCATGCCACAACCTCTGAGGAGCGTTAGGGCTAGGGGTCTCCCTATAATTGCGGACCTTGGGAAATAAATGGTGTATGCATTTTCCGAGTCCATCGGGGCCCATTAAAAAAATAGCCGGCCAGTCGTCATCTCTGGCCAACCCTGTAACCACTTATCGGTCGATCCAATTAAACCAACTGGTTATCTCAAAAAAACTCTAATTGATTCCAAGTTATTTAAACAAAACACTGCAGCTCTGCAAACAAACACTGCAGTCTCTTATGGTGTCACAACAAGCCTGCAACAAACCGTTGCTACCAAGATGAGAGAGTACATTTTTGCACATCTCGACGACGACCTATGTAAACTCCCTAATGAAGTGCGAACACAAGCTGAAAAGCTAGTAGCATCAGTTAGCGTATCGAAAGATTGTTGCCTGAAGAATGAAGAGTTCTCAGCACAGACTTCAACGGTTACAGACCTACCGTTACGCGCGGATATTAGGCGCCAGGAGTTGTAGGAGAGAAAAGCAAGATCGTCTCAACCTCAACGTCCATGATGATCAGGTTGACTCCAACCAGGGACAAGAAGCGAGACCGTCTCGACGTCTCTTGTGGTGTGCCTGAGATCTCTGATGGTGATAACTATTTGGAAACTGTTACGCAGCTTATACATGATAAGCTATGAACGCAAAAAAGACTTGTGACGAATTCAATTTAACTTTCAGTTTCAGTGATTAAAAAAGTGTATTTGATAATGAAATTTCGTGCGTTATATACAAGAATTGAAAACCCATCGCTAGACGATGGAAACGAATGATTTATTAATAATATTAATATTAACAATATTAATAATTATAGTAATGAGAATAGTAATTATACTGATACTAATAATGATAATAATAATAATAACTATTATCATTATAATAATAATTAGAATAATATTAGTATTAATAATAATAATAATAATAAACCTAATAATGATAATGATATTAATAATATTAATAATAATAACAATAATAATACTCTTTAGTGCAACACTCGATGGTACATTAATGGTTGCAACAGAAAACAAGGTAAAAAAAACATTTCTATCAACAGATCCAAATTACGTATCAAGAAAAGCACTCGTGAAGTCAGATCAAGATTGAAATACACAGCAATAATGTTCAGATTAGGTTGCAGACAAGCGTGCCTGAAATACTTATAGTATTAATTTCCCATGTGTATGCACATAACCAACCACGTTGGAGAGGTTTAGTATAAAGCCATCAATCATTGAACATATTCAGGGTCGCATCTCAGCCTGACATCTACCGCCTGCGATGGGCCCACAACCTGGATATGCAATTAGGAGTTAAAAATTATTCCTATTAATATCGGTATCTTCCTGAACTAGCAGAATTCTATCCCATCTGTCTTTAAGTGAGGATAATTCGTATCCCTCACTGTTACATACTGCCTCCAGGAAGGGTTTATTCCAGTTGTCAATCCGTTCCTGGAGGATGTATGCACTTTTTCTTGCAAGGACATTCAGGCAGCGCTCGTTCTTCTTGAGACACCAACGAGAGTCCTGCATATGTCATTGTATGCTACTCTGCTCATAGTAACTCACGTAAATTTACAGCACAATAAGTTACAGTAGATAGGGCAACAGTACGTTTTAAAAAGCTGCAGCTTAACATCCGTTGTGCAGAAGTTTAATTTTCTTATTAGTTGGGTGTCATCGCATTTTATATCTGGTGGTATTTTAAGATTCGTCATCATCACACCGGTTATTTGTTATTGAATAACTCATGAAAGGGAAATTGTCCACATAATCCCTCGGGGTTCCGCTAAGTACACTGCTGCCCTGCACTGGAACTTTTGGTTGGGTGGTTTCACTAGCATACACACTGATTTACTGGTATTGTACTCGATGTCTAGTTTCGCCGCTTCAGTCTCACAAATTTTTAGCATCGTCTTAAGAGCATCGACATGTGGGGCCAGCAGGACGATGTCGTCTACACAGCTAATCGCGTTAAGCCGAAAATGCGACACCCAACATGCCCATAAGATAGCCGATCTAGTAACCTGTCTACATACTCATTGAAACGGAGAGGCGAGAGTAGGCCTCCTTGCCTAATCATATTAGTTGTTCGAAACGGGTTTGACAATGAACTTCCCCATCGTAGTACACATTTTTGCTGCTGGAACCAATTCTTTAGTAGCTTAACAATATGAATTGGCGCTCCTCTTGCAAAAAGTTGTTTCAACAGTGCCAAATGATTCGCAAGATCAAATTTCGTTTTAGCATAGAAAAAACAAAAGTACAAAGGGAACCCTCCACTGACAGAGTAATTAATTGTTTGCTTTAACGCAAAGATGGCTATTTCAGTCCTATTCTGAGGTTTGAACTCAAATTGGTTTGACGTTCGTCTCAAATAGTCACCAAACCTATTCTGTCTAACTATTTTTAGTAGCTTAGATGCAGCAGTAGCAATTAAAATTGGTCTGAAGTTACCTTTATCGGTCACACATTTTGTCTTTGATTTTATGATAGGTTTTAAGTAGAGTATTTGACGCTGAAACGGCCTACTGGAGGAATAAGATAGGGCTTAATTTGCGGTGGGGAGGGGGAGGGGGTCAGGAGCATAGGGACGCTGAAACGGCCTACTGAAGGAATAAAATAGGGCTTAATTACCGGTGGGGAGGTGGTCAGGGGCATAGGGACGACGAAAACGTCCAAAATATTGGGGGGCTGAAACGGCCTACTGAAGAAATAAGATAGGTCATAACAACCGGTGGGGAGGGGATAGGCGCAAAAGGGACGACAAAATGGCCTATTTTGGGGTGCCAGAAACGCATTTTTTTTTATTCGGCCAATGTAATGGATAGGATGTATGATATTTCTTAGTGTAACCGACTTAGTCGCTGTAAATCTCCGACATTCTACTTGTAGGTTTAGGAAAATACTCTTTTGGTCGAGTTACTTACTGCAGGCACATTGACCACTCGAGAGGAGGAGTTGAGAGTGGGTGGTCCCAAATATATCTATGACAATTAGCGATCTTATCTCTTGATTTGGTCATTCCGAGTTTTTGACAGATCGTTACTACGTATTGTGAAAGCAAAGTATATGTTGTGCTGGGATTTTTTAAATGGTTTTTTCGCAAGAAAATGATGGTACATATTAGGACGGCTGTTATTGTAGGAAACATTCTAATAGGGTTCTTTTATAACGTATTATATAGTTACACAGGCCCTCCTGTTATTTCAATTTTTTTTTGTAGCTCGCACATTTTGTTATGTATGACTCATTTGAATAGAAACTTTTACTACTCAAACCTGATTTATTTAGGATATGCGTTGTCGATGTAGGTATGCAAGAAAATGATGGTAAATACGTAGGATATCATTGCTCGACCGTGATAATACGTAGATTGTGACATCATTCTCTTTATAAGCGAAAACCATTTTTTATACGGGGTATTTTATATAACGATCGATATTGTTTGATTAAATCTATTCCCTTTGAGCGTCTCCTGCAGTCCAAACGCAAGTGACACTCGAGGACATTTTTATTCATCAATGTCACATAAGGATCTTATCTCATCTCGCACGTCTCGGGGCATGCAGTAGGATGTACCTTTAATCACTTTGCCGCGATCGGTAGAAATAGCGGTGATTCATTCGGTCATGAAGTATGATGTACCTTTAATCACTTGCCGAGTTCGGTAGGAATAACACTTGTTCCATTTGTATTTGTATTTATATTGTATT
>SDVV010016054.1:0-14352 GCA_016164225.1 Gammarus roeselii
TATATATTTATTTATAAAAACCGTAACCAGTAACCTACATGACATGATGTTCCAAACAAGAGGTATATCTCACATATGTTGCATAGGGCTTACAATTCTCCTATAGTGATATTTATAGGAACGGATAAACCGCCTCAGTTATTAAACAAATCCTAAGGTCTCGTGCATTACACTGAACTGCAATACGTATGACAATGGATGCCTATTCTTCTATGATCGTTATCACAAGGCCATCACATAAGGCCATAACGAATGACAACGAACATCCCACCACGATAATGACCGTCGTCAAGAACGAGGCCCATCGCCCCATAGCGGGAGCAGCGCGGTTCATCTCAGAACAGTTCCCTTTGTCCTACAATCGTAGTGCCTTTCATTTGTGGGAAATAACGTTTTTTTAACTTCATATTCCTAGTGTTAAATAAATGTAGGTATATGTTTCAGTAAGAAGTATTTACCGAAAAAAATTCATAAACAATTTAATCGCCTAATTTCGCTAGAAAAGTGTTTTGCCTGCAGCGCATTATTTACGTTTTCTTTGCAATATGACCGTGGATAACCTTTGATTCTTATTGGGCGATATGATCTAGTGCACCTGAACCAACCTGGCTTGCGTGGCCTTATATGCACCACCTGAGAGCGATAGGTATCGGCAGCTGGAGCAGGACAGGTGGTGGGGTGCATTGACAGGGATCGAGAGGTGATTGGGGACGCGACAAAAAAATAAATCCCCTCTACACCGCGAGTGATGGTTGAAAATGTATAAGACTTCAAAATTGAATTACAAATACTGTTTATTGACACTCTTGGACAACAGTCTTGATTAAACTATTCATAATATCTATTTATCAGGCATATATAGTTCACAATTCTCTTGTAGATCTGGAACTCCTAGTTAATTGTCCTTTTTAAATTATCGTGATTGTGGCAATTGTCCTTTGCTATTTGCTTGGAAGTAGGCTCCATCCACTCTTAAGCTGAACGTGAGTTTCATCCACTGTTAGTCTGGAAGTGGACTTCATCCACTGTTAGGCTCGAAGTAGGCCTCATCCGCTGTTAGGCTGGAAGTAGGCCTCATCCGCTGTTAGACTGCAAGTAGGCCTCATCCGCTGTTAGGCTGGAAGTGGGCCTCATCCGCTGTTAGGCTGGAAGTGGGCCTCATCCGCTGTTAGACTGCAAGTAGGCCTCATCCGCTGTTAGGCTGGAAGTGGGCCTCATCCGCTGTTAGGCTGGAAGTGGGCCTCATCCGCTGTTAGACTGGAAGTGGGCCTCATCCGCTGTTAGACTGAAAGTAGGCCTCATCCGCTGTTAGGCTGGAAGTGGGCCTCATCCGCTGCTACATAATGACTACGCCTACACACTACATAATAACACGCCTGCACACTACATAATGAACACGCCTACACACTACACAATGAACACGCCTACACACTACATAATGAACACGTCTACACACTACACAATGAACACGCCTACACAATACACAATGACTACGCCTACACACTACATAATGAACACGCCTACACCCTACATAATAACCAGGCCTACACACTACATAATGACTACGCCTACACACTACATAATGACTACGCCTACACACTACATAAAACACGCCTACACACAACACAATGAACACGTCTACACACTACATAACGAACACGCATTCACACTACACAATGAACACGCCTATACAATACACAATGACTACGCCTACACACTACACAATGAACACGCCTACACGCTACACAATGAATACGCTTTACACACTACACAATGAACACGTCTACACACTACACAATGACTGCGCCTACACACTACACAACGAACACGCCTACACACTACACAATGAATACGCTTTACACACTACACAATGAACACGTCTACACACTACACAATGACTGCGCCTACACACTACACAACGAACACGCCTACACACTACACAACGAACACGTCTACACACTACACAATGAACACGCTCTTGCCCACAAAAGAAATAATCGTTTGGAAAATTATTGCAAAATATTATTTCAAGTATTGAAATGGTCATTATCGTTTCATCATAGCGATAAAACATTACTTTTAATAAAAGGAGCGTGATCAATAATGACATTTAATGGAGACAATTTTTCATAATAGAATCACGCAAGCTGTATATACATTTTCTTACCCTCCTACTTCTTAAAAGGTCTACCCTGCATATTGAATCACCATTATTTATAAATAATAGTCATATTTATTGCTTTGGCATGAATAGATTTGATGAATAAATATTACAATCTTATTCAATTGTTCAGTGGGCAAATAATCTTATAATAATTGCCCGCGGTTTCCTGGACCAACAGCTGTTATTCTAGAGAACGCCAAACAGTGACGTTCACCAATCATTTGTTAACTGAATACAGTTGAGAAGATGCTAATAGTTAGGAAGTGTCAAAAAAGAGCGGGCAGAGCCATAATAACCAAGAGTACTCAAACAGCTGTACGACTTCAAGGCTCTCGTTTGTAGCCCACTAACGAGATTCAAGACGTTTATGCGGTGTTTCGACGTTTATAGCACCATCCTATGGACCTCTCACGACAGCTGACCTGGTACGCCACGCGATGTTCTTTTGTTTCACTTTAAAAATACTTTAAGAGGCTCACAGCCCAACACAATTCAACGCAAGGTGAAATTTCATGTGGGAGAACCTGTTTTAGGAGAAGAAGAAGGGATGGTGGTGTGTGGAGGTGATTGGTGGTGGTGTCTTGCGGACGATGGAGTGAGGTGAACAGCACGGCCAAGAAGGGATGGTGGTGTGTGGAGGTGATTGGTGGTGGTGTCTTGCGGACGATGGAGTGAGGTGAACAGCACGGCCAAGAAGGGATGGTGGTGTGTGGAGGTGATTGGTGGTGGTGTCTTGCGGACGATGGAGGGAGGTGAACAGCACGGCCAAGAAGGGATGGTGGTGTGTGGAGGTGATTGGTGGTGGTGTCTTGCGGACGATGGAGTGAGGTGAACAGCACGGCCAAGAAGGGATGGTGGTGTGTGGAGGTGATTGGTGGTGGTGTCTTGCGGACAATGGAGTGAGGTGAACAGCACGGCCAAGAAGGGATGGTGGTGTGTGGAGGTGATTGGTGGTGGTGTCTTGCGGACGATGGAGGGAGGTGAACAGCACGGCCAAGAAGGGATGGTGGTGTGTGGAGGTGATTGGTGGTGGTGTCTTGCGGACGATGGAGTGAGGTGAACAGCACGGCCAAGAAGGATGGTGGTGTGTGAAAGGGGCTGGAATTATTTAGCCCAGAAAGTGATGACGACGGAAACAATTCTACGGATTCATTTTAGCTGGAAACTGTTTTCGATCGAAAGTGTTTTCGAAGGGAAAATTTTCAATCGAAAACCTGTAGCCTGGAAAGTAGATTGAACAGATTGTTCATTGGCATGAAACGTTTTGCTCAGAAAGGGAATTGGGGCGAAAGTGTTTAGGATGGAAAGTTGATAGCATCGAATTATTCAGGATAGAAACTGTTTACGACGGATTTTTTTTCGCTGGAAATGCTTACGATCGAATTGTCTGTCTCCTGTGGGCAACTTGATTCAGTCGAAGGTATTTCAGCCGGAAAATGTTTTGGGCGGAATCTGTTTAGAACGGAAAGTGTTTACGCTGGAAATAATTTTATTTGGGTATGTGGACGATGAAAAAAAACACCACTTCTTTCCTGTATGGTTAGGTTAGGTTAGGTCCTGTTAGGTTAGGTTACAGCTAAAAATATACCATCCAACGACAACTTCCAGGGGAAATAAATTCCAACGTAGATTTTTCCGTCCTAAGCACTTTTCGTTCAAAACCATTTCTGGGCCAAACTATTCGATCCTACACATAACTGTGTCAGATGATTTGGGGTAGTTTCCAGCTAGGATTCTTTCCATCGTAAAATCTTCGAGGCAAAATAATTCCAGCGTAAACACTTTCGGTCCTAAGAAATTCCGTGCTAATCACTTTCGGTTCTAAAAAAATTATTTGAAAATGCGTCCCAGCGTGATGAAATTCGATCGTAAACGTTTTCCGTCGTATCAACATTCCATCCTATATTTTTCCAAGGTAAGATATTTGCTGGTAATAGCTTTCCAGCCTAAACACATTCTGCTCAAAATTTTCCAGCCTAAACACTTTCGAGGCTGAATGTTTCGGTCGTAAACATGCCACCCGTGTGGAAGTGATAGGTGGTGGTGTCTGGCGGACGGTAGAGTGAGGTGAACCGCACGGCTAAGAAGGGATGGTGGTGTGTGGAGGTGATTGGGGGTGGTGTCTTGCGGACGGTGGAGTGAGGTGAACAGCACGGCCAAGAAGGGATGGTGGTGCGCGGAGGCGATAGGTGGTGGTGTCTTGCGGGCGGTGGAGTGTGGTGAACAGCACGGCCAAGAAGGGGTGGTGTAGTGTTGAGGTGAATGGTAGTGGTATGGTGCGGACGGTGGTGTGTGGTGAACAGCACGGCCAAGAAGGGATAGTGGTGTGTGGAGGTGATAGGTGTTGGTGTCTGGCGGACGGTGGTGTGGTGAACAGTACGGCTAAGAAGGGATGGTCGTGTGTGGAGGTGATTGGTGGTGGTGTGGTGCGGACGGTGGTGTGGTGAACAGCACGGCCAAAAAGGGATGCTGGTGTGTGGAGGTGATTGGTGGTGGTGTCTGGCGGACGGTGGTGTGGTGAACAGCACGGACCAGAAGGTATGGTGGTGTGTGTGGAGGTGATAAGTGGTAGTGTGGTGCGAACGGTGGTGTGGTGAACAGCACGGCCAAGAAGGGATGGTGATGTGTGGAGGTGATAAGTGGTGATGTCTGATTGGTGGTTACTGGCGTGAAAGCCTCGCTCTAGGCCGTAGAGAGCGAGGCTTTCACGCCAGTAAAATTATATGAATGAACCTATAATTGGCACACCATAAGATAATTTGTTCAACAAATAAGAAGTTTTGGCCCCAATTTGCATAGTTCTTCCGCACTTTTGGTCTTAGATTGAAATATTGTTTATATCATAATATTGAATCCAAATACCTAAGCCATTACGGTTGTATATCATAATATTCTATCCAAATATCTAAACTGTCACGGTTGTGCATCATAATATTATGTATGCAAATATCTCAACCGTCACGGTTGTTATACCACTCCGTTTATACGCCTATAACATGAAGCTAAAGTTTGAGTTTCTCACGGTGCGAGCAGCTGGGTAGGGCTACAATCCCTCGAAAGTGCTTCCTTCAGCAAACAGATGTGTGCCCTCGGATTTGACTACTTGTCAGAGACCCTTCGTCAAGTGGGGGTGGGGGGCATCTGTGCCTACTTACCAAAGTGAGGAGATCAGCAGTTTTGTGCCCGGTATAAAAATAACACATGAGGCCATATGTTTATTCTAATTTAGGGCGGAGTCTGCGACTCTTCGTAGTTCGTAGCGTGGCCAATAACAATCCAAGAATTAGGATGACACGCTCCTGTAGAGTTTAGTAAACTGTACGGCCGTCCCCCACATTGGACAGGTCGTGCCTCTATTTTTTATGGTCAGGCGCGTCTCCCTTTCGGGCAGTTCAGGTCTCTTCCGCAGTGTGGAGATGGGGACAGCAGGGAACACATCTTGTTCACAACGCACCGTCTTTTTTTTTGTCTGTTCTACTCACTTACAACTATAAGCCTCCGTGTTAGTGCAATATTCAACTTATTCAGTTATCATAACAGCTCCACAATATTAATCATACACCTTTGACTTTTAGCTGCCCCCGTTTATGTGTTATTGTTTCATTATTCAAAATAATTTGGAAAACATATCGCCCATTAATTTATCCCCCGGAACCACTTATAAGTCTTAATTAACGACTAGTAACAATAAAACTTTATAACACGGTCGTATATCATTATATTGTATCCAAATATATTAACCTGTACGGTTGTATATTATAATGTTGTATCAAAATACCTACATCACGGATGTATATCATAATGTTGTTTCCTAATATCTAAATCATCACTGTTGTATATCATAATATTGGATAAAATAATTACGGTCATTGATGATGTTTAGCATTTTTTCCTAACATAATAGTCTAAAAGACATTTGTTTCATTTTAATACATCATAGTCTTACATTACACTTTTTACTCCAACCATTATGGTTTCCGATTACAATATTGTTTCCAGCTGTCACGGTCTCTGACGTTGGCGCACACACAAGTTTAAAAGCGGGGTGGTCTCCATCCAAAATGGGGGGGGGTCATGGGTAAAAAATGTGTGACGCAAAATGTGTGTCACGCAAAACGTGTGTCACGCAAAATGTAACAAATTTTACAATAATCCATCTGCAATGGGGAGGATAGTAGTTTTTTTCTACCTATCATAGTCAACGATATTTTTATTTCCTATCATTGAATGAAAATAAGCACCGGAGATTTGTGTGACTGTCTGGTTCATCGCTACTGCAAATATGTAGTGATGAACCAGTCAAATTTTACTATTATCAGAAAATCAACTTGTGAAAGCTTAAACCTAAGGTCGACACTGTAAAATGAACTTAATTCACAGGACCCCTATCACCATATGCAGACCCGCAAGGCTGAGATCGTATTTAAATCCACTGATTTCATTTTCTACAGTAATGAAGGACGCCATTCCAGTTAAAACTACATCAGACAAAAAAACTTTAAAACGGCTCAATGCAGCACCATTCGATAGCACTAAAGGTGGTTTCTTACATGACCAGGTCAGGCAAGCATCTGTCTACCGTACGCTTACCTTGCATTCCAAAGCTTCAGAGCCTTCACATTAGCTACCTGTATAATGTCTTGATGCTTCAATTGACCTGGACAGTGGGTATAATCTTTAGACAAAATGGCAAGTCTCTGACATGCCTCAACAGATGATTGACTTGATGCCGTAACATTAAAACTTTCACTCGATCATGCGGTGTCGGCCACTGTCTAAAACTCGTCTTTGGTTCATACAGAGTCGTTGATTGGAGAGTTTGTTCATGTTTTAGCTATCTGGGCGTATTTTGTGTTCCAATAATAGACCAAATGTTAGAGGAAACATACCTGAAATATTGTAAGGAAGACTGAAATCATTGGAAAAAAAGTACAGAAATTCTGCGTCGTATGTGAAATGGGAAAAAATAAAAAGTTCAGGTACATAATAAATCATTACCTTAACGTCCGCAGCTTTGTCGTGGATTTTTCAGACGGCTATTTTTGCAATAGCTCGCCCTCCATTTGTTTTCTGCTTTCATATTCAAGTGTTTATCTATCTAAGGAAACAGCTCAACATTTGTTAACGCTACACGGTATAGAACTTTAGATACGGTAGAGCTTAAATTGGTTAAAATTTCAAAATCAAGAATATTTACTTCATGCCTGTGAAGCATCTTTTACATCATTGATACACTTTTATTACATCATTTTATGTAGTTTTCTCTGCAGTCCACCAATCACAGTTCAGGATAGTTCAGACAAATACACAGAGACAAGAGGGCTCTTTTTTGTGCTGTTTTTGCTCAAATGCGCTCAATGGTAGTCGAGCTTCAGTGCGGCGCCCGCAGCTAAGTCGTGTTCTGCGTTCAGCGGACAACAGTGCTAAATCATCCACACAAGATGAACTAGTCAGTCGCCAAACGGCCCTCAAGCAGAAAGTCGTGTATTTATCTTGTGAACCTCGTGAAATTAATCTTGTAATAGCACTAGCAATGACAGAATAGAAATATCCATATGTTGACCAAAATGTCTCAAGTTCTTCCTTTGTTATGTGCATCGTAAATATTCCATAATTGTATGTTCTTGAATTGATGTTCGCATTTCTGCTTGGATTTTGATCATTTAGAAGATATTATCTTGATAAACTGCGTAGCAAAGTATAAATCATAAAGTAATTCGACACTTTGTATAGGGGTGTGCTCAATATTTACCTGTACTAAATTATGCCCATTTTGTCTTCATCGAGTCCATGAATATACGTTTTGGGTCTTACACAATATTTGAGGATTCAAAATTAAACCACGTTCGGCACTTGGCTGAATTAACCATAAAAATTATAATATCACAACCACCGCAATTATTTCGCATTACAAAAACTGATTATTAATGTTAACTCAAAACTAGAACAGCTCAATTTATAGACGTACTTGAAAACGAGCTGGAGCAGCACGACCACAGCCTACCAACAACTGTCCTGTCGATCGTGCTGATGCGTTATAATGGACATGAGAACGATCTGGAGCAGCACGACCACTGCCTACCAGCAACTGTCCTGTCGATCGTGCTGATGCGTTATAATGGACATGAAAACGATCTGGAGCAGCACGACCACTGCCTACCAGCAACTGTCCTGTCGATCGTGCTGATGCGTTATAATGGACATGATAACGATCTGGAGCAGCACGACCACTGCCTACCAGCAACTGTCCTGTCGATCGTGCTGATGCGTTATAATGGACATAATAACGATCTGGAGCAGCACGACCACTGCCTACCAGCAACTGTCCTGTCGATCGTGCTGATGCGTTATAATGAACATAATAACGAGCTGGAGCCGCACGACCACTGCCTACCAGCAACTGTCCTGTCGATCGTGCTGATGCGTTATAATGAACATGAGAACGATCTGGAGCAGCACGACCACAGCCTACCAACAACTGTCCTGTCTATCGTGCTGATACGTTATACATGAGAACGAGCTAGAGCAGCACGACCACAGCCTACCAACGATCGTTCTACCGATCGCGCTGATGTGTTATCGTATCAGTCGTAGCCTGGATGCTTGGGCCAATTAGAGATACTGCAAGATGACGGTTCCGTACTCGAACCAGCTGACGTCTGTGTCAGCAGCTGTAGTAGTGCTGATTCCTGGGTCAGCAGCTGTTGTAGTGCTTACGCATGCTAGTATCAGCAGTTCCAGTGCTGACGCCAATGTCAGCATGTCTCCACAGCTGTAGTAGTGATGACATCTGTTTCAGCGGCAACCGTGGGGCTGGCATCAATGTCAACAGCTGCAGTGCCGCTGACGTCAGTGTTAGCAGCTGCAGTAGCTCATATAAGAGTCAGTAGCCCAAGCTTGGCACCTTCACCCCGGTGTCAGCTAACATTCCAAACATCTCATGAAATCCAACCAGGAATCAGGCACTGCTCCGGTGCAGAATGTGTTCAGGAATGCCTTGTTTATGCGTTCCTGGGTACCAACCCCCGCATGCCAAAGGCCAGCCATATCTGATGCAATTGTAGTTTAAATTGGTATGTAATGATAGCTATAATTGGCGTGTCACTTTTTATGCCGTCAAAACATTCCGTCAAGGTAAACGAGTAGTTTATGTCGTATAACAAAGCATCATTAATTGCGAAGGAGTCGGCAGGTTTCACACAGCACCTTTTATTTTCCGACTAGTACTGGAACACACAAAGTTTTCTGCATCAGGTAATAGCTACGACTAATAATTGAGTAATTAAACAAATATTTATTTCCAGATGGAGTATTACAATGTCTCAGTTATTTACAGAAGGTATTGTACCGGATCGTGTACAATACCATGAGTATTGAATTGCCCATCGAGTGTTGGAGCTCATTCAACCGCAGTATATTTATAATATTTATATATTGGATATCATGGAGTTCTTCTTATGAATGCCATCTGAAATATTTGTTATTTTGCGTTCTCTTGTGTGTATTGAGTGTAATTCATATCCCTTGTACACAAATAGTTTGTTTTCTGGCTAGTATTGAAGTTCACCTAGTAATTCATATCCCCTGTACAAAACTAGTTTGTTTTCGGGCTAGTATTAAAGCTCACCTAGTAATTCATATCCCCTGCACAAAACTAGTTTGTTTCCAGGCTAGTATTGAAGCTCACCTAGTAATTCATATCCCCTGTACGAAACTAGTTTGTTTCTTGGTTAGTATTGAAGCTCACCTATTTTTTTTACCGATACTGAAACATTAAATGCGGCTTCATCATCATGCTATGAGTTATTCGAATTAACATTCCTGGCAAATTTTAGAGAAAAAACCTTAATTCATATTGGCTGAGGTACACAATGAAGCTTCCAGATTGCCCGGTGTAGCTTCCAAAAGAGCTCGAAGATGCACGCCTGCCATCCATTAGCCCTATCACCTGTCAATTAGTTACGGCCCTTAAAACTCAACAAAATCTCCATCGAACCCAACCGAATATCTAACGCGAAGAATTACCCACTTGAAATAGCCTATTGCCCGTTTGGAGAGCCCGAAGGGGCACCCGCGACTCTTCGTATGATGCACCTTGTCTCTTATCTGGCGTTGGGCAGAGGGACGGTAAAAAGGGGTGCTGTAGGCTACTAACAGTAAGGGTGGTCTTATTGCATGACGGCTAGAAGCCATCATCTGCATCCTCAGCAATCCTTTGACTCCCAGGGGCGTTACGTTAGAGCTGTAGGAAATGAGTTGATGCAAGCGTTGATTTAGGCGTTGATGCAAGCGTTGATTTATGCGTTGATGCAAGCGTTGATTTAGGCGTTGATGCAAGCGTTGATTTAGGCGTTGATGCAAGCGTTGATTTAGGCGTTGATGCAAGCGTTGATTTTGGTGTTGATGCGAGCGTTGATTTAGGCGTTGATGCAAGCGCTAATTTTGGCGTTGATGCAAGCGTTGATTTAGGCGTTGACGTGCGCATTGATATGTACGTTGCAAACGGTGATATTAGCGTTGATGTAAGTGTATGCAGATATAATCGTTTGTTAATGTAAGCGTTTGCTGAATAATTGTATGTTGACGTAAGCGTTTATTGCTGTAAGCAGTTGGCGTGCTTTGTCAAAGTTTAATTCAGGGCTTGTAAAGACTCATCACAGAAAATTGATTAGCAATACCTTCGTGCCATCAATACAATGTTCCTAGGCTACAAGGTTAGGCCATCGGATAATTTTTATTCGAGTAGTTCATTCACGAAAATGATATTGACACTAATAGAGTAATTACATGTAATTTTTTCTCCAACACCGTGGCTATCTGACGAGCTGATAGATGGATTACAACTCAGCATACGGATAATGATAGTGCAGCCACTATTCCATTGGAGAATTTATTCTACGATTTTTTTTCGGGCTGAAAATAAATGTAAAACATCTATTAAATTTATTGTATGTAACAAATGTGATACATGTAATAAATGTAAGACATGCAAATAATGTAATACATGGAATACATTTAATCATTATGCTTCGGAGCTGTTGATGTTCAGTTCCGGAAAGATGCAGCGTTACAATGTAGCGTTGCGATACAGCGTTGCGATGCAGCGTTGCGATGCAGCGTTGCGATGCAGCGTTGCGATGCAGCGTTGCGATGCAGCGTTGCGATGCAGCGTTGCGATGCAGCGTTGCGATGCAGCGTTGCGATGCAGCGTTGCCATGCAGCGTTGCGATGCAGCGTTGCGATGCATTATTGCGATGCAGCGTTGCGATGCAGCGTTGCAATGCAGCGTTGTGATGCAGCGTTGCGATGCAGCGATGCAATGCAGTGTAGCAATGCACCGATGCGATGCAGCGTGGCGTTGCAGCGTGGTGATGCAGCGTGGCGATGCAGCGAGGCGATGCAACGAGGCGATGCAGCGTGGCGATGCAACGTTGCGATGCAGCGTTGCGATGCAGCGTTGCGATGCAGCTTTGCAATGCAGCGTTGCGATGCAGCGTTGCGATGCAGCGTTGCGATGCAGCGTTGCAATGCAGCGTTGCGATGCAGCGTTGTGATGCAGAGTTGCGATGCAGCGTTGCGATGCAGCGTTGCGAAGCAGCTTTGCGAGCAGGTGTTGCGATGGCGCGTTTTGATACAGCGTTCCGTTGCGATGCAGCGTTGCGGAAGCAATGCATATCAGCCAAATGCAACTGACCCTACGTCACGTATCATTGAAGAATTTTTTCCTTAAGTTGGTCTGAAGGTCTTGAATCCTGTTGTGGTCAAGTCCTCTATTGTCCTGGTATCATTCCATGAAGCCGTAATGCTGTCAGTTAGACTATCAATAAAGCTACCACCAAAAGCTATCAATAATGTTGTTTTCTTTTGCAAGAGCATTGTTTCGGGAGCCAGAAGGCTGCTATTTATCCCTTCAGAACACAAAAAATTCAATTCAGACAAATTTCCCAATTAAACCAAGGAAAGCTCGAGCATACATTGCAGGAATAATCTGAATACTGTCTTTTCATTATCATACAAATTACTCTATAACGACTGCAATAAAATTCAGTTTTAAAACAAACTGAATCCTTAGTATGATACACTATTGATTCATCTCAGTGTTTTCATTCCTCCATTATACATCAAGACCTTTGCTTTATCTCAAAGCTATACTTTCTTTTCCTAATCCACTATTGATTCATCTCAGTGTGTTTATTTCTACTTTATACATCAAGACCTTTGCTTTATCTCAAAGCTATACTTTTCCTTTTCCTAATCCACTATTGATTCATCTCAGTGTGTTTATTTCTTCTTTATACATCAAGACCTTGGCTTTATCTCAAAGCTATACTTTCCCTTTCCTGATCTGCACGCCTTCATTTGACCTCCAAACTAACGTGCCCTCCTGATGTACGATTCCTTGGGATAATTGACGTTTATCATCTTAATGACAGTAAATCTTCCCCACATCACAAGTCCACCATGTCTGCACGTCTCGTCAGATCACACCCTCACCTCATCCAGCTTCCTTGAGTATCGTCATCACCTACATGTTAGTTCCAGTGATTTTTCTTCCGCAATTCTCAGAATACGGATAGAGTGATACGGATGGGGAGGACATGATTGAACGATGTTCCAAGACTCTCATCTGGTTTGTCTGGTTCCACTATCCAATTCAAACTTATGCAAGAGAGGAGTGATCGCTGAACACTGACCACTGATCACTAATCACTGAACACTGATCACTGACCACTTATCACTGAACACTGACCACTTATCACCGAACACTGATCACTGAACACTGATCACTGATTACTGGGCACTGAACACTAATCACTGATCACTGAACACTAATCACTGATCACTTGACGCTGATCACTGAGCACTGAACACTGTTAGCTGATCACTTATCACTGAACACTATTCACTAAACACTATTCGCTGATCACTGATCACTGAACACTGATCACTAATCACTGATCAGTGATCACTGAACACTGAACACTGATCACTAATCACTGATCACTGAACAATGAACACTGATCACTAATCACTGATCATTGATCACTAATAACTGATCACTGATGAGTGATCAGTGTTCAGTCACCTTGCGTTGCTCACTGCACAGCGGTCAGTGGCGAACGATAAGTGATGTTCCCTCGTCGCCAGGTGGCGTCTATTCGTCAGTGATCAGTGTCTATTATCGGACAAGTCCCACCTTCTGATGCGTGTCCAGTCTCTGTTGAGTGCAGCCTGGGGTATCATAACTGGAGCCCTCATCTTGATTGAAGCCCTGCCGCCTCAGAGAGCAACAATAGAGCTATCTGGTGCCATTTGCATGTCAACTAAGAGCGTCGTTGAGTTGGTGAGCGGCCCTAAGATGCGTTGTAACTCGTCATGAACCGTCTACATGAGATATCCAAGTGGCACCTGAACCTTCTGTGTGGCTTAGGCTCTCCAAATATAGATCTGAAATGGTTTCTAAGCGCTGGACAAGGCGCATTTCAGTCTGAATAAGACTCGACTGAGGTTATGAATGAGATCAAAGGGTTTATTACCTGATGTAGTTCAACTTGTGCTATGAGGTTATGAATGAGTTCAAAGGGTTTATTACCTGATGTAGTTCAACTTGTGCTATGAGGTTATGAATGAGATCAAAGGGTTCATTACCTGATATGGTTCAATTTGTGCTATGAGGTTATGAATGAGATCAAAGGGTTTATTACCTGATGTGGTTCAATTTGTGCTATGAGGTTATGAATGAGTTCAAAGGGTTTATTACCTGATGTAGTTCAACTTGTGCTATGAGGTTATGAATGAGATCAAAGGGTTCATTACCTGATATGGTTCAATTTGTGCTATGAGGTTATGAATGAGATCAAAGGGTTTATTACCTGATGTGGTTCAATTTGTGCTATGAGGTTATGAATGAGTTCAAAGGGTTTATTACCTGATGTAGTTCAACTTGTGCTATGAGGTTATGAATGAGATCAAAGGGTTCATTACCTGATATGGTTCAATTTGTGCTATGAGGTTATGAATGAGATCAAAGGGTTTATTACCTGATGTGGTTCAATTTGTGCTATGAGGTTATGAATGAGATCAAAGGGCTTATTACCTGATGTAGTTCAACTTGTGCTATGAGGTTATGAATGAGATCAAAGGGTTCATTACCTGATGTAGTTCAACTTGTGCTATGAGGTTATGAA
>SDVV010016055.1:0-14352 GCA_016164225.1 Gammarus roeselii
AGAGCTGGGTTGGATGACTATGTTTCTTGTGCAGGCGGAAAATTGTTAAAGGACGGAGGTGACTGTCGAGCTGGCTCGGGGGGGGGGGGAACCATGTTTCCTGCGTAGGCGGTAAATTGTTTAAGGACGGAGGTGTACGTCGAGCTGGCTTGGATGATCATGTTTCCTGCGTAGGCGGTAACTTGTTAAGGGACGGTTGGGTATGTCGAGCTGGCTTGGGTGGTGCCATGTTTTCTGCGTAGGCAGCAAATTGTTAAAGGACGGAGGTGTATGTCGAGCTGGCTTGGGTTACCATGTTTCCTGTGAAGGCGGTAAATTTTTAAAGGACGGAGATGTATGTCGAGCTGGCTTGGGTGACCATGTTTCCTGTGAAGGCGGTAAATTTTTAAAGAACGGAGGTGTATGTCGAGCTGGCTTTGGTGACCATGTTTCCTGCGTAGGCAGTAAATTGTTAAAGAACGGAGGTGTACGTCGATCTGGCTCTTTTATTTCCCAGGTCTCATTCATGCCTTACGGTACTTCAATACCTTCTAATATCATGCATCTCATCATTTGCGTATTTTTCAACATTGGCGAAACAATCATTGAAGGATTCGGCGATTTCGTTTGAGTTTTGAGTTCCAATAGTGTATTTCCTACAGATGAGTTACTGTGCAAAAATGGAAAAATAACAATTTGTTGACTATTGGTTAAGGGATCCAGATGAAGAGCGAACAAATCTTCTCATAAGTACTCATTGTCTAATAATATGTATGAATGAGTGTAGCCGTCTTATTTCCCTACACAATCTGTTGCTAACAGCTTTCCTCAAATGAAAATAGCCTTAAAACTCCATCAGTATGCTGCCCTTACATTCTGTATACTGCAGGTGCACCTGTTTCGATGATTGCTCCTACTTTCCAGGGAGCAGAATGTTTGGCTAACAATATATTTCAGTGCATCCGTTATGCAGGCCAGTTGTTTGAAATGCAAACATACGTTATAGCTACAACACGACTTTGTACAAAAATAAGGATCACATGGGAAAAGTCACTGTCTACGGCAGTGATTGTCAGAACTTTGTGAATATCAATGCCTTGAACGTCGTCTATGATGATGTACAAGACGAAGGAAAGGCACGGCAACCCATGAAAGTAGCATAGGCCAGATGCCACTCCTCAAGACACCTTCAAATACTAAGAAGGAATCAATCAAAAACTGAGATAACTTCAATGCAAAATATAATTTGAATTCATTATTGGTGTACTTCTGTTACAATAAGCTCATAAATAATTGATTTTTGGGGCATGATGGCTTCTGTAGGAGTTTGTCTCTTGTTGAACCCGGGCTTCAGCCGAACTGTTTTGATGTCCAACGCCTTGTAGAGTGTCAGCCCTTCGGTGGTCCATTATTGCTGTCTTCCCTGTTGACGACTGCGGCGTTGTTGTTGTTGTTGGCCTGAGAAAAAAAAATAAGCTGCTGAAACTGGCATAGTGTTTGGACATGTCGGGTCACCCATGTCCAATAAATAAACTTCGCTTTTGAGAATATGTTTACTCAATACCGATGAATCATTGCATATTTCTTAGAACGATTTGGTTTACAGGGACGAGAGGCACGATTGCTTCGCTGTGATGAGTATGCCGCTTCAGAGAAGGAGGGACGAGATAACCAGCAAAAACATCTCTTAAATAGTAGTACCACATTGTTATAAGTTTTCAAACTTGTGATCATGATTGGTATTAGGGAGGACAGTAACAGCACAATCGATCTTGGTTATGATAAAAAGATAATTGTGTTAAGATTGAAAGGGTTTCAATCTTCCGATCATGATCGGTGTTGTGGACGACAATAGCAGCTCAATCAATCTTGGCTGAAATAAGAAGGTTATTGTTTCACGATTGAAAGTGTTTCTTTGAACACTTAAACGAAACAATTTTGTAGTTCACAAGTATTGGGTTGACTATCTAACATCATGCAGCTAGTGCTTCGGGCCCAGGCATTACTTATAGTCCCGGGCCCTCCCGAAGGCATTTGACCCTCAGAGATTGTCTGATAATCCTCAACCTTACCTCCAACCCTAATCCTCGACTCGACCCTCACCTTGTTTGCTGTTGCTAGAGAGGGACTTGCGACAGTTACCCCGCTCGTTCTGCCTCGCCTCCTCAAGAACCTCCTGCATGGCCGGGTCTTCGCAGCTGCTCTTCTTGGCTACCCATGAGGCGGCGAACACCGGCCCCTGGGCGGGGGTGTAGATACAGCCTTTGGGACTCCTCATGTCGGCGGCCTGTTCGCCGTTGAAGTCGCCGCACATACCGTTCATGAAGCTGCGGTACTTCTCGGCAAGCGTGATGGTCAATTCAGTCTTGTCCTGAAGAACGACTTCCAATTTGCTGGGCACCGAGACGATGATTCGGCCAGATGTGGAGCTTACGCTACCGATAACTTTGCCCGAAGCGTCCTTGAGGGTCTTAGAGCCAGTGATGACTTCTCCGTCCACCTGGAAGAGAGCAGAAGAAAATAATCAGAAAATTTTATTTTACTTTGTGAGTTTTTTTTTCACTGGGTAAAGAATATAGCTTACAAAAAATCTTTCATGATATTGAAAATATGATGCATAAAATGCATAGAACAGCAATTTATTTGTCATCAACAAAAATTGAAGTAGCCATCATTTTGTCCAATCCGTTTATTTACGAACACAATTTATTCATGAAAAAATTATCTGAGAAGATAAACAGGTCGCCACAACAGCCCAACCATTGAGTTGCATGGCGCATGCATAATGCATTATTCGCATAATGCATCCATCCAAGTTACAAATAACTATTGTGAGTGCCTAAATTCGGTCTAATTTTCAATGACTTTGAAAAATAAATGTCAACAAAAAGTGAGAAAGTTCGGATAAATATGTGTAGTTTTTTTTCTTTCTTCCAAAACATTGCCGACTATCTGTTGAATTGGTGTACTAATCTACCCGCATCCGGAATCCATTAAAATGCTATATATAATACAATAACGATATTATCGAACCTCTTACTACTACACCAGAGAGAGCGACTACCAGTGAACTTACTGTAACTTGTTGTCCTCTAAGTATTTCAATTTTCTCAACTCCTGGGATGAGAATCTTCACTTCTTTTTCGCTCTGTGATGAAGATTTGTCCTGTCTGGACAAGATAGCGAAGGTATCCTGTTGGTGTTGAACTTGAGTTGCAACTGTCCAGCAAGTTGTGGGAGTCTTCTTAAAAGACACGCCATCGAAAGTGTTCACTTGCTGTGCGGAGATCGAGCACTTTCTGCCGCCAGCTGCCTGGAGCGCTCGTCGACCGTGACGGTCATTTCTTGAATAATGAATGTATGGCTGGTGGGGTCCTAGGAAAGGCGTGGCCCAGTCGAAGATGGGGGCAACATTCAACTGCTCGATGAGCGTTCTCTCCTCAGGACTTCGCACCAACACGTCCAATGTGCCAGACGCCACGTTCCTGTTGAATAGTGACCAATCGTGAAGTTTTGCAGTCTTCTGATCGTTGAAGATGCCATAGATTTCGCGCAATCAAAATTTTGTTTATAATTTATGTGGATGGAATAGGGTCTATTTAATAACATAACAGTCATTTTAAGGATCAAAATAGTCTAATATATGTTGTGCAGGGTATTAATAATTACCATCTGAAAAAATGCACACGAATGTCTAGCATTTTGAAGAAGATCATTTTGCCATTCTGTAATACTACTACTCTGCGCAAACTCCGAGCTGGTCTACTTCCATAGAAACAAGTGATTGTTGCTATATAATAGTTTGGCTTCCTAACAATATACAAGTTTTGATAATTCACGCGATGGTTAAATTACTTGGAACAGCGCGTAAATTCACCTCATGACCTTGAACGCGGTAGCATGGCAAATTAATTAAATTCTTCTTGGTCTGACACAAGTCATACGGCCCAAGAAACTGAAGTTTCTTAGAAGATTTTCAGTAACTTTTTTATACAGAGCGCTTTCTGAAAATGTAATAATATATTGTTTAACACTAGATTAGATTAGAGTGACGAGGCCTTCTAGTGCAGTGGAGTCACCGTCCTCATGGCTCGAAATGTCAAACCAGCAAACAGTGCTGCATCACGTAAGTCTTTGTTTTTATTCTTCTTTTAATGTTCGAGTTAGGTTTACTACTGCGCAAAGTCAAAGTCCTTTACGCGGCGAACGTCTATGATATGTACGGGTGCCCCAGGAGGTACAGGAACTCTTAAGGTGCTGAGGCCATATTGGTCCCAGCACTCCCCGGATGGCAGTAAGGAGGAATAACACACTACCTACTCTGCTTCAGAGCCCAAGGATACGCAGTAGTCCTTAAGGTGCCGGGCTACGCACTCCAACACCTGTTGAGGGGGAAAATGACAGGCGACAGAAAACGGGGATCCCATGCACGAGATTTACACTAGGTGTAGGGAATTTCACGCATGAGAACAACAAGAATGGAAAGAAGAAGACGGAACAGTCGTAGCAAAACGTTGCATGAAAGAATGAGAGCATTTTGACTGTTATTGCCACCTGAAATAAGAATAGTTAGAACCGGTAGGTGTATGTTTGAGTGTGCGTGTCTGTGTGTGCGCGTGCGTTCGTGTGTATGTGTGTGTGTGTGTGTGTGTATGTGTGTGTGTGTGTTTTTGTACAACGACTATTAGGAGAGTTGCTAAGAAGGAGTCTGAGACAAGTTAAAGAAAATTTGAACGAAACACAAGATGCAAATGAGGTACATAAAAGTTAAGCAAATCAGGATGGGGGAGAAAAGGAGAGATAGTGAAGGGTGAAAAACAGGGGAGTCTAAATAGGAATAAGGGTGTTCACCCGTCCCGGTTGGGTCGTGACTCCGTTCGCCCGTGAACCTAACAGATGCCTAACGGGGTTGTTTGACACTAACACTGGCCTGGGAAAACAAAGTGATGAAAGTTTTAAAGTCTAGTGCACCTTTGATGATGGCATTTTACGTTAATGATCAACAATGATGTTAGTAACGGTGTGGTTGAAAAGTCGGAAGGTTTTTATTGTCTTTTACAGCGTCGCATTGAACAAACAAGCTTGTGATTCCTTCCGCAACAGACACACTTCAACGAAATGGAAGTTCCTTTCTCCTGGAATAACATCAGACCCTCTAGTGCATAGGGCTTTTGCAATGGTTCTTATTGATATGCACCATTGATCTCAGATCAGCATTTATTTTGCTGTGTGCTCAGGAAATTGTGTCATAAATTTGACCGAAGTCAAACTGTTGGAGCACATTCCGAATTATTCTAGCTCCGGGAATTTAGGATAAAATTATCGGGTGAATTACACAAGCATCAGAATATTGAATTCAACTTTGAGAACATTTTTCTTCCTTCTGCGATGAGTCTCACCTTGTCACGTTGACAAGAACAGTTCGTTCTTCTCCCTTGGCTGATACAAGACGGTTCCTGCTGATGTGTGGGAACAAGTAACCATAAGCCAAGTCCTGGAACCTGTTCGTCAGGTTTTGACAGAATGGTGGGATATCCTGTTAGAGAAAAATCACCAATTACTATTTGCATCACTGGAGTTTTGTATTTATAGTATTTCTCTCCATGCACTTGCATTAAATATAAAAACGTCTGTATCGGATTATGCTGTTATGTAGGAGACGATAAATGATCGAGTATATGGCATAAATCGTCCCTGATTGTCTAAGCAACAGGCAGACGACTCATGCTATCGTAGTGCTCGCAACTCAATACTCACGCTGAACCATTTGAACTCCATGTTCATTCTGTTATAGAAGGCATCGGTGATCCAGAAAGCTCGACCCTCCTCGCCGATGAAGAGACCATCACTTCTCAGGGACCTCCGGGATTGCACCGAGCGGTCTTCGTTCGTAAGATACAGTTCATACTGGAACAAGAATTTTTTAGGAGAACGGAATTCTTATTGAATCGTCGGAATTCGACAGCGTACAACTACTGTTTACGATTCGTCCTATACAGCAATCCTGCCATGCAAGGGAGAAACAAGAAATTCATCCTAATAGTTTTCGAAGGACTCCCGGCAAATATGTGGCTATGCCAAGTAAAGAAACCATATATTTGACCTCCTCAGATTTTTGTCAGCAGAATTATTAGAACTGTAATATCCATCTTTAAACGACAACATTTGTAGCCATCATTCCTCGCCTACAAATCCGGGAAAACTTTGGTCCTAACACAAATCCTCGCCCCATATGAAGTCATCTGTACGCGCGTCTTGTTTTTGCGATGTAGTGTGGCTGAGGGGCATGACACACTGCAGTAACAGAATTATACCACACGGGTGACAATGTAATAGTTGCCACAATCGACAAAGGTAATGCAGATATCAGCAATAACACTCTCCACCAAGCCCCAAAGCCGGTCACCCTCCTCTCTGCCAAGCAGAGAGGAGGGTCACTCCTCTTGGTGCGTAGCGGGTTTTTCGAACGGTGCGCTGACCGCTGTTTCCAATGCCGCAGATGGAAACCGGGGCTCGGTGGTGGAAACCAATGCTAAACAACAATATCTTCAACAACAACAACAACAGCAACATTTTAAAGGGAGGCTCAATAATTAATTGTTATCTCATTCTTCTTAAGACACAGAAGTGTTGTGTGTCAATCCTGCATTAGATACAATCTTACGGTAGGATTGGTAATCTTTTACCTTTTCGAAATCGTTAATCACCGGAGTGAATCAGGGGTCAGATTATGAGTAACATTTGATACCTTTGAGTGAAAGACTGATGTTCCTTGTACGACGTTTCATCACGGAATAAGTAGCCTTTTCTATAACTGGAACTGAAACATTTGTGAAAGATTGCAAGGAGAATGATGTGAGTTCATAGGGAACAGTTCTGCATGCTAACAAGGTTATGGTAGATTTATTTTGATACGGTAAGAACATTGGAGTCATTGTCCTGGAAAATGACTATGCGATGGCAAGCAGCCAGTCGAAATCCCGAGTGGATGCAACAGTTATTCGTTTGACGTCAGACAATTGGTCAAAGCTTCAAATTCTCCTAATACGTCGATATGATCTTTCAAGGTGATCATCTGGTACAGTTACAAGATGCAACATCAGGTTCGTTGCCTGGTCTGAGTACGGAGGACACAAGTAGCCATCAGCAAGCCAGTTTGATGATGATACTTATGGCCGCCGCACCAACTATGATGCCTTGTTCGTACATTATATACTGGTACCTAGTTGACAAATGTTGATGGACTGTATGCTATTGTTCACTAGTAGTGTAATTATGCATACAGCAAATTTGCAACACTGCACGATATAACGACGCATGTCGCTTAGTATACTAGGGCATTCACATTTTTAATTAGGATTGTCTAACTTTAATTCGAGGAACACATTCCATCACCACCATTCGAGTGACCTTCTCAGAACCCTTCACTCACCCTAGAGTGTCCAACTTTTTCGTTAAGGGAGCAGTCCTTGCCGGCAAACATATCCACTTCAGCCGTAGTGTAGAGTTCTGAGTCCATATCTTTTTCGCCTATTTGAGGTTTCATCTTCTCGAGGAGAGAAGCGACAAAGCAAATCTGACGGAGGAGTGGGACGTTGTTTTAATGCAGGCCGAACGGCGGAGACTGCATCACATCGTATGAACCACAAAGGTTATTGGAAACAATTATTGACCATATGCTATTCGAAAACATCATTCAATATGGTTCATTCATAAATGGTATTTCAGTTTAATTGCTTTTTCAAAAATATTAAAATTAAATACACGATACAGAGCAGTGGAAAGAACTGAAAAATATTATCACCTAGAGCTTGACAATCGTTCTAGATGATGGGATTTGTGGTCTACGTGCTCGTGGGTACTTGAACAGATTTCACGCACTACTGCATGATGCACGCAGTGTGCATATATTCTGTATTATGTAGGTCATATACCTCAAAACCTATGTTGAGACATGTCTATTGGAGAGTTCGTTTGTTCATGTGCGAACTGTGAAATATAATGTTATCATTTCTTCCACTGGTCCTTTGCTGATGTGGAGGGTTTAAGGAAGCACCATTTGGAATGTAACACTTCTGTTTCGTAGGGATATTATCAAGAGTATTCTAAGCCCTAACTTAGATCCTTATGTGGAGACTACGGAGCCTAAAGAGTCTATGATCGGTTTATATTTGTGAGTGGAGAACCATTTCGTCTATCGCCGTGAAACTTACTGCACAGATTATTAGGTTGTTTCTAGACGCATGCGATGCTACACCGCCGTTGAACACACGAACAGGCTTCAACCACATTACCGTTACATTAGTTACACACGTCACTGGTGAACTCCTTCGCTGTCACTCAAGGGCACGCCAGGCACGCATGTCCTAGAGTGATAACGCTAAGCTAAGGGTGTAGTGATGGTATGCCACGAGTATCATGAAGCAATGGTAATGGTGTCGTTATGTCATGAAGCTATGCTAAGTGTGAAGTGACACTCTGTCACTGGTGTCATCAAGCTATGCTAAAGGTGTAGTAACACCATGTCACTGGTGTCATGAAGCTATGCTAAGGGTTTAGTGACACAATGTCACTGGCGTCAGGAAGCTATGCTAAGGGTGTAGTGACACCATGTCAAGGGTGTCAGGAAGCTATGCTAAAGGTTTAGTGACACCATGTCAATGGTGTCAGGAAGCTATGCTAAGGGTGTAGTGACACTATGTCCCTGGTGTCAGGAAGCTATGCTAAGGATGTAGTGACCCCATGTCAATGATGTCAGGAAGCTATGCTAAGGGTGTAGTGACACTATGTCACTAGTGTCATCAAGCTATGCTAAGGGTTTAGTGACACAATGTCACTGGCGTCAGGAAGCTATGCTAAGGGTGAAGTGACACTATGTCACTGGTGTTATGAAGCTATGATAAGGGCCTCTTCTTTGATATACGTAGTTATATGGCCCCAATCATCGGCGGGGAAACGTGCTACTCCCTTTTACAAGTCGTTTCTTAAATTATATGAAATGCTAAGTAATGTGGAATCACATGGCCTGGGGCTAATAAACTCCTTATCCAAAATGCAGTGGTCGATAAGTCCGCATGCAATCTTGGATGTTCAGTCCACATTTTCCCAGTCGTTACCGCTTGCTGTATATGTCAATTATCAGCGGTGAGGCGCTTCTAACAATGCAATTCAATCATGATTGATTTGCGATTCGAAATTTTCCCGTTGAAAGATGCCCTGAAAACAAAGTGCTGAAGGCCCATTGAAAAAAACTAATCTAAGGGTGCAGTGACACTATGCCACTGGTGTCATAATGCTATTATAATGGCATCGTCAATACTGTGACACTTGTGCCACAACGCTGTGCAATATGATGTCGTGACGCTTTGCCCCTTGTGTCATATCGTTATGCGAAAGCGTCGTGACGCTATGCTATTGCTGTCATAATACTATGCTAATGAGATCGTGCCGCTTTGGCACTGCTGCAATGAAGTTGTGCTAATGGTGCCACGCCGTGTTACGACTAGTGCGGTGCCACGCCGTGTACGACTAGTGCGGTGCCACACCGGCCGTGTTACGACTAGTGCCATAACGAGATGCTATTGTACCTTGTGCTGTTGAGGCTGTTCTGGCCGGCCCATCGACATGATGTTGAGGACCACATTCTGTTCGTATTTTTCGGGATCGGCCTTGGTGATGTTGGTGCCGGTGAGGGCCAGCTCGTACTGTCGAGTTCGGACGTTGGGAGTGGTGTAGTTCACAGCCAATGAGATGGTGAAGTCGCCGACTGAGACATTTGGGACAGAACTTAACATTGAGCTTTTGCATCTGTGTTTTAGGTCTACCTACTTACGAGGCACTGCAAACGGAGTTAGAACCAAACTTGTAGATTGAACTAATAAGAACTTCTTTTTGTTCAAATTGTTGATTCCATAGTGTCATTGAAACAGACTGTGCAACATGCGACCACAAGGTGTGCGAGCCAATCATGTAAAAGCGTCGTAAAGCGAGTGGCAGTATAATTAGGAAAAAAAATGCCAACAGTATTATTCGAAGCTGATTTGCACTTCGGAAATTTCAATCAAGGACACTGAAAGGATTTCTTCGACTCGTTGTCTATTGGTTTCCTTGATACCATGCAGCAATATCAGTCCATAGTCGTAGCGCTTCTTCGTTAATATTTTATTCGCTAGATGCCTCGTGGTATTCTGAGGTTGAACAAAATGTACATTAAAGCAATAATACACAACAATTGTATCATATACGGTATTAAGTTACACGCAGAGTTTGTTTGTTATTTAGAACAAATGAGTACGTTTAGTTTCCCTCGACGTCTGAAAACATCTCAGAGACAAGTATCTTTGGATATGGTTAAATGTCAATCTCGTGTGTATTGTCCGTATGCACCTACTTTATGCTATCGTGATAGGCGATTTACTTTTTGCTGCGTAACATCACAATAAATGCAATCAAGTAGGTATTACAAAATATTATACGCGACAATATTCAGACATTAGAAGACAAGTATAACAATTGTGTTCGAACTTACTTACAGGTACACGGTGTTCGTGTAGTCTTACAGCGACTTGGATTTCAAAAATTGGCATATAACTTTTCTGAATCAACCTTATAATGATGACACGCGGTTTATTGTCTTGCATGGTTAAAGAGAGTTTTGGCGATCGCAGTACTTGAAGATCGCAGGACCTTAATACTTACATTCTCCATTCTTGGCCTTGGCCAACTGCTCCTCTAGTGGATCTTCAATGGACAGCCTCTGCGCGATCTTCTGCCCGACCTGAAAAATTAAGGAAAATGTTTGGTCTCCCACATAACAACGACCGGTTTTTGAAGAGATGTGAGTTGAACAGTTGTTTTTCAAATCTTTAATTGATCGTCCTATTTCATGTTCCTTGGCCTCTGCTTTTACCTGCTCCAATGTACCGACCAAAGGCACGTGGGATGGTAGGTGGTTTTGCCTCAGCACTGTGGAAAGAAAGAACCATTCATGGATAAGGCATAACATATCATGGTAGTTCTTGAAAATGCAAAAGAGTGACTTTTAGGTACGAATTTTTTCAGATGTTTTAAAAGCGTTTTTAGCTTTACCATCTTATTATACTACCATATGACGACCGTTTATGATTGATCTCAAACGGCACAGGGAGAATGTAATGATGCTGAGCAGATCAACACTGCCAAGCAGAGCTGCCAGAGTGATATAATGCTGAGCTGATCAACACTGCCAAGCAGAGCTGCCAGAGTGATATAATGCTGAGCTGATCAACACTGCCAAGCAGAGCTGACAGAGTGATATAATGCTAAGCTGATCAACACTGCCAAGCAGAGCTGCCAGAGTGATATAATGCTGAGCTGATCAACACTTGCCAAGCAGAGCTGACAGAGTGATATAATACTGAGCTGATCAACACTGCCAAGCAGAGCTGCCAGAGTGATATAATGCTAAGCTGATCAACACTGCCAAGCAGAGCTGACATAGTGATATAATGCTGAGCTGATCAACACTGCCAAGCAGAGCTGCCAGAGTGATATAATGCTGAGCTGATCAACACTGCCAAGCAGAGCTGACAGAGTGATATAATGCTGAGCTGATCAACACTTGCCAAGCAGAGCTGCTGGAGTGATATAATGCTGCGCTGATCAACACTCACCAAGCAGAGCTGCCAGAGTGATATAATGCTGCGCTGATCAACACTCACCAAGCAGAGCTGCCAAAGTGATATTCTTCGTCTCAGACTCGTCAATATTGAGCCTGTACGACAGGGCGTATTCTTTCTGTGTCTGTGCGGTCAACAGTGTGACCAGACGTTCGGGATTCCTGAAACACGAACAAAATATCAATAATAGGAACAATCAACTTCAAAACTTATATGTGGTATAGAAATTATACTTATATGTGCTATTGAAATTATACTCGTATTGCTTATTCACTGAAATGGTCCAAATATAAAACAAACTGTCGAATTCAATTTCATCCGATAGCCAAGCAATCTCTTTCTCTCTCTCTCTCTCTCTTTCTCTCTCTCTCTCTCTCTCTCTCTCTCTTTCTCTCTCTCTAGAGTAGCAACAGTTGAAGAATGAATATTCAAGTAGATCTTACAGGACGAATTCCATAAGACGGCTCTGTTCGAAGGGGTACTCCACGTCTCCTTCGTAGGTGACTCGCGATTTCAGACCCAGCAATGCAGGGGGCAAGTCAAAGTTCCTCTGCAGATCAAAAATAATGTTATGGAAAGCTGGGCAAGAAAAAACACTGACATGGATTGGGTTTTCAATATCGGAGATAACTGTCGGAGATAACTACGAAGAGTGGAGCCCAGAAATGCAGTGGCGGCAGGTAAGCTGCTTTCCGACGAATCAAATCCGAATGTGAGCGGAAAGCTAAGTAAGGAAGTATTACTGATATGGAATGTTTTCTAAATATCGGAGATTAAGTACGAATAGTGAGTCCCAGAAATGCCGTACGTATAGTGAGCCTCGTCTGTAGAGCGACGATGAATGTCTTTTTAGTAACTCAAGGAAGAAACACTGACATGTAATATTCTACATTTATCGGAGATGAATCATGACTCACGCAAGTTGTCGTTTGAGTCACTCACCTTGTAGCGCGCATTGGAGTTAGCGGCGGGGCTGACGATATGTTCCGAAGAAGACAGGTCGGCGGTGGGGTCGATGGGCTGCAGGGCGCTCAAGGGCTTGCTGCGCGAGTACACGAGCGGGAGCTGTATAGGAAAGGTTCAAGCAGGTTGGAGCTTGCTGCAATTCCGGAGGCATGCAGGTAAATAACACAAAGAAATGTATTGAGTGCGTGTGTTATGTTCCCTGATGCTGGAAACATGAATTAAAGCAAAATATTTTGCCATAGTTTCCTGACATGATTTTTTTTATTCGAAACGAGGAGGAACACAGTTCTGGTGTAGTTCAATAATTTCTCTATTGTTTGCTAAAATTTGGGTATTTATTGTTACATACTTGTGCAAAACTGAAAACTGCCAGTGTGCTGCAACATTCAAATTGTAAGCAATGAATTTCAACAATGGGATCAAATCACTTCTGGAAAATCTAGAGAGTGAGGTGGGGCAGCTTCAGGGCAGAACTCGAACACATGATAGGGCGTTCTCTCTAATGCCGGTTAGGACATTCAGAGCATTTTTTTATATGATCAACAATTTCATTCACACTTTCTAAACAAAACTTATCTCTATTTATCAGTTATCAGCCTAAAAAAATGTTATTAGGAAATAAAAGAGATGTGATAACCCGCATGTCGAGTTTCCGTATTAGCTCCGGTGGAGTTAGATTGATGCAATACTGTAATCTTTACTGAAAATAAATGGGTAGTTGATCACCTCGCCGGGGTAGACTGGAGAGATGATAGTCTTCAAGAGCGGGTAGGGGAAGATTTCGCCGATAAGCATGGAGATTTTGCCGGGCAGGTTGACGCTTAGCTCGGTGTCGATACCAGCGACGGCGGTCTTGTTGTGCCAAGGCATCATCACCTTCATCAGCGACTGGGTCTTCATGACCATCCTGGTGAATATGACAGGTTGTATCACATCAGAACATTATCAAACATATCAACAGCTGTACACTCTGTAGCAACATCACGTTCGTACAGTAGCCTCTGTGACGCCTGGATCTAGCTCTAATGAAGGTTAAGTCCATACTGTGCATTAATTAACAGAGCATAATGGGTATCCGTCACGAAACACGTCGCCATGGACTTCCTCACCCAGAAACAACAATGTTCATTTGAATGTGCCCAATGACCTCGAAAATTTCCCTCTAGTATTTATTTCCAAAGGTCATCAAAAGATGGAGACCTACTTTGCATATAATTATTCAGCAAGTGTTCGTGCGTGGCTTGGCCAGCATCCCCAGACACTACTGGGGGGACCATACAAATCTACTCTTTGATTGCCATCATGTTGACCCGCATCAACACATGCAAATTGTAACATCGCTGCATGTCGTTCACTAAAAAAAGGATGTGTTTCAATGAGAATGACTGCAGTGAAGTAACACTAAGTATGGATTAGTAAAAATAATCAGTGTTATGGGACTAAGTTGAAACAAGGTATTGAAAGGATGTTGTGAATATCTTGTTTGAGATTAGTTCAGGAGATAACAATAGGGTCATGAGAGGCCTTGCAAGTGGTTTATTGTTGGCACGGCAGTTTACTGAGGTAATTAGTAATATAGGGTCATGAGAGGCCTTGCAAGTGGTTTATTGTTGGCACGGCAGTTTACTGAGGTAATTAGTAATATAGGGTCATGAGAGGCCTTGCAAGTGGTTTATTGTTGACACGGCAGCTTACTGAGGTAATTAGTAATATAGGGTCATGAGATGCCGTGCAAGTGGTTTTCTGTTGG
>SDVV010016056.1:0-14352 GCA_016164225.1 Gammarus roeselii
TAAACAACTAAAGCAACTAAAACAACTATAACAACTATAACGACTAGAACACCTAAAACAACTATAACAACTATAACAACTAAAACAACTAAACAACTTGAACAACTAAAAAACCAAAACAACTAAAACAACTAAAACAACTAGAACAACTGAAACAACTAAAACAACTAAAATAACTAAAACAACTAAACAACTAAAACAACAGAAACAACTAGAACAACTAAAACAGTTAAAACAACTAAAACACCTAAAACAACTATAACAACTATAACAACTAAAACAACTAAAACACCTAAAACACATAAAACACCTAAACAACTTTAACACTTGTAACACCGAGAACACCTATAACAACTAAAACACCTATATACAAATGAACCACCTAAAACACTAAGACAACTATAACAACTAAAACAACTAAAACGACTTAAACAACTAAAACACCTTGAACAACTAAACAACTAAAACAACTAAACAACTAAAACAACTAAAACAACTATAACTACTAAAACAACTAAAACAACTTAGCAACTAAAACAGCTAAAGAACTAAAACCCCGAAAACAACTAAAATAACTAAAACAACTAGAAACAACTATAACACCTAAAACAACTAAAACACCTAAAACAACTATAACACCTAAAAAACCTAAACACATATAACACCTATAACACCTAGAACACCTAAAACAACTATAACAACTAAAACAACTACAACAACTCAAACAACTATAACAACTAAACGACTGCAACAACTAAAACAACTAGAACAACTCGAACAACTATAACAATTAAACAACTATAACAACAACAACACCTAGAACAACTAAAACACCTTAAGGAACTAAATCACCTATAACAACTAAAACACCTTGAACAAATAATACACCTAGAACAACTAGAACACCTAAAAACAACTGAAACACCTAAAACAACTAAACACCTACAACAACTATAGCACCTAAAACAACTAAAACACCTAAAACAACTGAAACACCTAAACACCTAAACAACTAAAACACCTAAAACACCTAAAACACTTGAAACACATAAAACACCTTCAACACCTATGACACCTGGAACACCTATAACACCTAAAACACCTATAATGCCTAAAAAAACAAAAAAAAAAACTATAGCACCTAAACAACTAAAACAGCTAGAACAACTAAAACACCTAACTCAACTATAACACCTTAAACAACTAAAACACATATAACAACTAAATCACCTATAACAATTAAAACACCTGTACGACTAAAACGCCTAGAAAACAACTAAAACACCTAAAAAAATAGAACACTTAAATCAACTAAAACACCTATAACAACTATAACACATAAAACAACTAGAACACCTTAAGGAACTAAGACACATAAAACACCAACAACACCTAAAACACCTAAACCAACCACAACATCTACAACACCTAAAAAACCTATAACACATACAACACCTAAAACACCTGCAAGACCAAAAACAAATAAAACACCTAAAACAAATAAAACACATGAAACACCTAAAACAACTAAAACATATGAAACAACTAGAACCCCTTAAACAACTAAAACACCTAAAACAACTACGACACATAAAACAACTGAAACAACTAAACAACTAAAACAACTTAAAAACTAAAACACCTAAAACAACTATAACACATAAAGAACTAAAACAGCTAAACAACTAAAACAACTGAAACAACTAAAACCACTAAAATAACTAAAACAACTATAACAACTACAACAACTAAAACAACAAAAACACCTAAAACAACTAAAACACCTAAAACAACTTAAACACATTGAACAACTATAACACCTAAAACAACTAAAACACCTAAAACAACTGAAACACCTATAACACCTATGAACACCTAAAACACATAGAACACCTGTAACACCTATAAACAAATAAAACACCTAAAACAACTCTAACACCTAAGCCAACTTAAACACTTACAACAACTACAACACCTAAAACAACTAAAACACATAAAACAACTATATCAACTACAACAACTAAAACAACTGAAACAACTAAAACAACTAGAACACCTTAAACGACTAAAAACCTAAAACACCTAGAGTAACTGAAACACCTAAAACTCCTTAAGCCCCTATAACACCTAAAACACCTAAAGCACCTATAAAACATAAACACCTATAACACCTAAAACACCTAAAACACCTAAAACAACTAGAGCACCTAAAACAACTGAAACGCCTGTAACAACTGAAACACCAGAAACAACTATAACACCTATAACAACTAAAACACTTAGAACAACTAGAACCCCTAAATCAAATCTAACACCTAAGCCAACTAAAACACCTACAACAACTATAACACCTAAACAAACTAAAACACATAAAACAACCATAACAACTACAACACCTAAAACACCTAGAACAACTAGATCAAATAAAACACCTTAAACAACTCTAACACCTACGCCAACTAAAACACCTACAACAACTAAAACACCTTAAAACACATAAAACAACTATAACAAACTTAACACCTAAAACACCTAAAACACCTACAACACCTAAACCAACTAGAACAACTAAAAACACATATAACAACTATAACAACTAGAACAACTAAAACAACATAAACAACTAAACAACTAGAACACCTAAATTATCTATAACACCTAAAGCACCTATAACAAATAAAACACCTTGGACAACTTAAACACCTTAACAACTATAACACCTGAAACAACTAAAACAACTAAAACAACTAAAACCACTAGAACAACTAAAACAACTAAAACAACTAAAACAACTAAAACAACTAAAACAACTAAAACAGCTAAAACAGTTAAACAACTAAAACAACTAAAACACCTAAAACAACTAGAACAGCTTTAACAACTAAAATACCTTAAACAACTAAAACACCTAAACAACTAAAAACACCTAAACAACTAAACACCTAAACAACTAGAACACCTTAAACAACTTAAACACCTAAAACAACTGAAACAACTAAAACAACTAAAACACCTAAACAAATAAAACGTCTACAACACCTATAACACCTACAACATCTAAATGAACTAAATCACCTAGAACACCTAGAACACATAGAACACCTTAAACACCTAGAACACCTAAAACACCTACAACACATATATCAACTAAAACACCTACAACAACTATATTACCTTAAACGACTTGAACCTAAACAACAAAAGACACCTAAACGACTTAAACAACTTAAACAACGAGAGACACCTAAAACACATATAAACACCTAAAACACCTTAACCAACTAGAACACCTAAAACACCTAAAAACCTATAACACCTATAACACCTCAAACACCTGCAAGACCTATAGCAACTAAAACACCTGGAAAAAATAGAAAAACTAAAACACCTAAAACAACTACAACACATGAAACAACTTGAACACCGTAAACAACTAGAGCACCTACAACAACTAGGATACATATAACAACAATAACAACTAAATTAACTAAAACAACTAAAACAAATAAAACAACTAAACATCTAAAACAACTAAAACAACTATAACAACTAAAACAACTAAAACAACTAAATAACTATAACAACTAAAACACCTAAACACCTAAAACACTTAAAACAAATAAAATACCTATAACAACTTGAACACCTAAAACAACTATAACACAAAAAACAACTAAAACAACTAAAACAAATAAAAAACAACTAGAATAACTAATACAACTATAACAGTTAAACAACTAAAATAACTACAACACATAAACAACTAGAACAACTAAAACAACTAAAACAACTATAACAACTACAACAACTATAACAACTAAAACACCTAAACCAACTAAAACACCTAAATACATTTAAACACCTTGAACAACTAAAACACCTAAAACAACTATAACACCTAGATTACCTAAAACACCTAAACAACTACAACACCTAAAACAACTGAAACACCTAAAATAACTATAACAACTAACACAACTAAATCACCTAAACAACTAAAACACATAAAACAAATATCACACCTATAACAACTAAAACACATATAACAACTAAAACAACTACAACAACAAAAGCAACTGAAACAACTAAAACAACAAAAACACCTAAAACAACTAAAAAAACTTAAAAAACTAAAACACCTCAACAACTAAAACAACTATAACAACTATAACAACTACTGTATAACAACTATAACACCTAAAACAACTATAACAACTGAAATACCTTAAACACCTAAAACAACTAGAACACCTAAACAACTAAACAACTATAACAGCTATAACAACTATAACAACTATAACACCGAAAACAACTATAACAACTGAAATACCTTAAACACCTAAAACAACTAGAACACCTAAACAACTAAAACAACTATAACAACTAAAACACCTTAAACACCTAAAACAACTAAAACACATTAAACAACTATAACGCCTGAAACAATTAAAACACCTGAAACAACTATAACACATATAACAACTATAACACCTAAAACAACTAAACAACTGAAACAACTATAACAACAAAACACCTAAAACAACTAGAACACCTATAACAACTATACCAACTAAAACAACTACAACTCCTAAAACAACTATAACAACTAAAGCACCTAAAACAACTATAAAAACTGAAACAACTAAAGCAACTAAAAAAAACACATACAACAACGAAAACAACTAAAACAACTAAAACACCTGTAACAACGATAACAACTATAACAACTAATACAACTAAAACAACTAGAACACCTATAACAACTACAACAACTAAAGCAACTAAACAACTAAAAACAACTATAGCAACGAAAACACATAAAAAAACTAGAAACAACTAAAACGACTGGACGACAAAAATACCTATAACAACTGGACAACCTAAAACGCCTACAACACATATAAACAACTAAAACACCTACAACAACCAGAATACCTAAAACAACTAGAACAACTAAAATACCTACAACAACCGAAACATTTAAAACAACTACAACATATATGACAACTAACAACTAAAACAACTAAAACATCTAGAACAACTATAATAACTATAACAACTAAACAACTAAACAACTAAAACAACTAGTACAACTAAAACAACTTGAACAACTAAAACAACTAATGCAACAAAAAACAACTATAGCAACTACAACACCTAAAACAACTAGAACAACTAGAACAACTAGAACAACTAGAACACCTAAAAAACTAGAACACCAGAAACAACTATACCACATATAACAACTAAAACACCTAAAACGACTATACCAACTCAAACACCTATAACAACTAAAACACTTAAAACAACTATAACACCTTCAACAACTAAAACAACTAAAACAACTAAAACATCTAAAACAACTTTACCATCTAAAATGAATAAATGAACTAAAACATCTAAAACAACTCAAACAACTAGAACAACTAAAACAACTAAAACAACTATAACAACTAAAACCCCTAGAACAACTAAAACAATTAAAACAACTAAAACAACTAAAACAACTACAAAAACTATAACAACTAAAACAACTAAAACCACTGCAACAACTGAAACAACTAAACAACTAAAACCACTAAAAAAACTAAAAGAAACTAAAACAGCTAAACAACTGAAACAACTGAAACAAATATAACTCCTTAAACAACTAAAACACCTAAAACAATTATAACACCTAAAAAAATATAACAACTAAAACAACTAAAACAACTACAAAAACTAAAACAACTAATACAACTTTAACAACTAAAACAGCTGAAATAACTAGAACAACTATAACAACTAAAACAACTAAAACAACTAAATATCTAAAACAACCAAAACAACTATAACAATAAAATACCTTAATTACCTGTAACAACTAAAACACCTTAAACAACTAAAACACATACAACAACTAAACAACTACAACACATAAAACAACTACAACAACTATAACAAATGAAACACCTAAAACAACTAGAACACCTATATCAACTAAAACAACTAAAACAAGTGAAACAACTAAAACAACTAAACAACTAAAAAAACTAAAACACCTAGAACAACTAAAACAACTGAAACAATTATAACACCTAAAACAACTATAACACCTAAAACAACCATAACACCCAATAAAAATAAAACAACTAAAACAACTACAACAACTAAAACAACTAAAACAAATACAAAAACCAAAACAACTAGACAACTAAATCAACTAAACAAATAAAACAACTAAAAAACCTAAAACAACTGAAACATCTGATCAACTAAAACAACTACAGCAACTAAATACCCCTTAAACACCTAAAACAACTAAAACACCTTAAACAACTAAAACGCCTGGAACAACTAAAACACCTATAGCAACTAAAACACAAATAACAACTATAACCTAAAACAACTAAACAACTAAAACAACTAAAACAACTAAAGTAACTAAAACAACTAAAACAACTAAAACAACTACAACAACTAGAACAACTATAACAACTAAAACGCCTAAAACACTTATAACACCTAAAACACCTAAGACACCTAGAACACCTACAACACCTATAACAACCATAACACCTATAACACCTATAACACCTAAAACACCTAAAACATCTTAAACACCTATAACACCTAGAACACCTACAAAACCTATAACACCTATAACAACTTAAACACCTATGCCAACTAAAACAACTAAGAGTCTTACAACAACTAGACACCTAAAGCAACGAAAACACCTTCAACAACTATAACAACTAAAACAACGAAAACAACTAAAACAACTGAACAACTGAAACAATTAAAACAACTATAACAACTAAAATAACTAAAACAACAAAAAAAGCTGAAACAGTTAAACAACTAAAACAACTAAAACACCTAAAAACAACTTAAACAGCTTTAATATCTAAAACACCTTAAACAACTAAAACACCTACAACACATAAACAACTATAACACCTAAACCAACTAGTACACCTTTAAAACCGAAAAAAACTATAACACCTTGAACACGTAAAACACCTACAACAAATAAAACACCTAAAACAACTGAAACACCTAAAACAACTATAACACCTAGAACAACCAAGATAATTAAAACACCTACAACAACTACAACACCTAAATCAATGTAAACACCCTAAACAACTAAATCACCTAAAACAACTTAAACACCTAGAACAATTAAAACACCAAACAACTACAACACCTATAACGACTAAAACACCTAAAATAACTATAACAACTAAAACAACTGAAACACCTAAACAACTAAAACACCTAAAACAACTATAACACCTAAAACAACTAAAACACCAACAACAACAAAAACACCTAAACAACTTAAACACCTATAAACACCTAAAACACCTAAAACACCAGTAACACCTAGAAACAACTAAATCACCTTGAACAACTCTAACACCTACAGCAACTATGACACATAAAACAACTATAACAAGTTAAACTACTAGAACAACTAAACAACTAAATCAACTAAACTACTACAAGAACTAAAACAACTATAACAAATAGAACAACTAAATCACATTAAAACAACTAAACACATAAACAACTTGAACAACTAAAACAACGAAAACAACTATAACAACTACAACAACTAAAACGAATAAAACACCTACAACAACTAAAATATTAAATCAATGTAAACACCTTGAAAAACTAAAACGCCTAAAACAACTAAAACACCTCGAGCAATTAAAACACCTAACAACTACAACACCTATAACAACTGAAACACCTAAAATAACTATAACAACTAGAACAACTAAAACAACTAAACAACTAAACACCTAAAACTACTAGAACACCGAAATCAACTACAACACCTATAACAACAAAAACACCTAAAACAACTAAAACACCTAAAACAACTGAAACACATACAACAACTGTAACGCCTACAACACCCAAAACACATAAAACACCTAAAACACCTACAACACCTAGAACACCTATCACCTATAACACTTATAACACCTATAAACACCTAAAACACCTAGAACACATGTAACACATATAAACAACTATAACACCTCAAACAACTCTAACACCTAAACCAACTAAAACACCCACAACTACTATAACACCTAAAACAACTAAGACACATATAACAACTAAAACAACTACAACAACTAAAACAACTGGAACAACCAAAACAACTAAAACACCTAGAAAACAACTAAAACAACTAAAACAACTAAAACAACTAAAACAACTACAAAAACTATAACAACTATAACAACTAAAACAACTAAAACAACTGAAACGACTGAAATAACTAAACAACTATAACAACTGCAACAACTAAAAAACTAAAACAACTAAACAATTAAAACAACTATAACAACTGTAACACCTAAAACAACTATAACACCTATAACAACTATAACACCTAAAAAAAATAACTAAAACAACAACAAAAACTAAAACAACTAAAACAACTATAACAACAAAAACAACTGAAACAACTAGAACAACATCAACAACTAAAACAACTAAATGACACTATAACAACTAAAACAACTAAAACAACTATAACAACTAAAATACCTCAAACACCTAAAACAAGTAGAACACCTAAAACAACTAAAACGCCTACAAACAACTAAAACACCTAGAACAACTTAAACAACTATAACAACTACAACACATAAAACAACTAATACAACATAAACAACTATAACAACTAAAACAACTAAAACAACTGAAACAACTAAAACAACTATATCAACTTTAACAACTATAACACCTGAAACAACTAAAACACCTAAAACAACTATAACACTTACAAAATATATAACAACTAAAACAACTAAAACAACTATAACAACTAAAACAACTAAAACAACTAAAACAACTAAAACTACTAAACAACTACAACAACTAAAACAACTAAAAACCTTAAACACCTAAAACACCTTGAAAAACTGAAACGCCTGAAACAACTAAAACACCTATTAACAACTTAAACACATATAACAACTATAACACCTAAAACAACTAAAACGACTAGAACAACTATAACAACTAAAACACCAAAAACCACTAAAACAACTAAAACAACTAAAGCAACTAAAAAAACTAAACACTAAAACATCAACAATAACAACTATAACTACTTAAACAGCTAGAACAACTGAAACAACTAGAACATCTATAACAACTATAACAACTAAACAACTATAACACCTAAAACAACTAAAACAACTAAAACAACTAAGCAACTAAAAACAACTAAAACACCTACAACAACGGAAACAACTAGAGCAACTAAAACATCTACAACAACTAAAACAACTAAAACAACTACAACAACTAACACAACTATAACACCTAAAATAATTAGAACAATTAAAACAACTAAAATTTTAAAACAACTGAAACAACTAAAACACCTATAACAACTAAACACCTAATACAACTAAACAATTAAAAACACCTATAACAACTAAACACCTAAAAACTAAAACAACTAAAACATTTAGAACAACAAAAACAAATATAACAACTGGAACACCTAAAACGCCTACAACACATATAAACAACTAAAACACCTAAAACAACTATAACACCAAAACAACTAGAAAAACTAAAACACATACAACAACTAAATAATTTGAAACAACTACAACACATATGACAACTAGAACAACTAAAACAACTAAAACATCTGGAACAACTAAAACAACTATAACAACTAAACAACTAAAACAACTAAAACAACTTAAACAACTAACACAACTAAACAACTAAACAACTATAACAACTAAAGCACCTAGAACAACTAAACAACTAGAACAACTATAACATCTATAACAACTAAAACACCTAAAACAACTATAACAACTCAAACACATAAAACAACTAAAACATTTATAACAACTATAACACCTAAAACAACTAAAACAACTAAACAACTAAACATCTAAAACAACAATAACAACAATAACAACTAAGACAACTAAAACAACTAAACAGTTTGAACAACTAAAACCACTAACAACAAATAAAACAACTATAACAACTATAACACCTAAAATAACTAAAACAACTAGAACAACTAAAACAACTACAAAAACTATAACAACTGAAACAACTAAAACAAATGAAACAACTAAAACAACTAAAAACTAGAACAACTAAAACAACTAATACCTTAATTACCTAAAACAACTAAAACACCTAAACAACTAAAACGCCTACAAACAACTAAAACACCTAAACAACTTAAACACCTATAACAAAAACAACACATAAAACAACTAAAACAACCACAACAAATAAAAAAACAAGAACAACTTTAACAACTATAACACCTAAAACAACTAGAACACCTATGACTACTGAAACAACTAAAACAACTGAAACAACTACAAAAACTATAACAACTGAAAGAACTAAAACAACTGAAACAACTATAACACTTAGAACAACTATGACACCTAAAACCACTATATCACCTAGAAGAAAAAAACTAAAACAACTGAAACAACTACAAAAACTAAAACAACTAAAACAACTATAACAACTAAAACAACTGAAACAACTAGAACAACTATAACGACTAAACAACTATAACAACTAAAACAACTAAAACAACTATAACAACTAAAAAAACTAAATACCTTAATTACCTAGAACAACTAAAACACCTAAACAACTTGAACACCTATAACAACTACAGCACATAGAACAACTAAAACAACTACAAGAAATAAAAAACAAGAACAACTCTAACAACTACAACACCTAAATTAACTAAAACACATATGACTACTAGAACAACTAAAACAACTGAAACAACTATAACAACTAAACAACTAAAGAAACTAAAGCACCTAAAACAACTACAACAACTGAAACAACTATAACACATAAAACAACTAGAACATCTAATAAAAATAAAACAACTAAAACACCTTAAACAACCGAAACACATGAAACAACTAAAACACCTTTAACAACTAAAACACATATAACAACTATAACCTAAAATCACTAAAACAACTAAAACAACTATAACAACTAAAACACCTAAAACAACTAGAACAACTAAAACATATATAACAACTAAATCAACTAAAACACCTAAAACAACTAAAACAACTAAGTACCTATACCAACTAAAACAACTAGAACAACTAAAACAACTAGAGCAACTAAAAACAACTAAAACACCTACAACAACGATAACAATGAAAACAACTAAAACAACTAAAGCAACTAAAATAACTATAACAACTACAACACCTAAAACAACTACAACACCTATAACAACTATAACAACTATATCAACTGAAACACCTAAAACAACTATAACAACTAAAGCTCCTAAAACAATTAAAACAACTAAAACAACTAAAGCAACTAAAAAACTAGAACACCTACAACAACAGAAACAACTAAAACACCTACAACAACGATAACAACAATAACTACTAAACAACTAGAACAACTAAAACAACTAAAACACCTACAACAACGGAAATAACTTGAGCAACTAAAACATCTACAACAACTAAAACAATTAAAACAACTACGACAACTAAAACAACTATGACACCTAAAACAATTAAAACAATTAAAACAACTAAAATTTTAAAACAACTGAAACAAAAACACCTATAACAACTAAAACACCTAATACAACTAAACAACTAAAAACACCTATAACAACAAGGACACCTAAAAAACTAAAACAACACAAACAACTAGAACAACAAAAACAACTATAACAACTGGAACACCTAAAACGCCTACAACACATATAAACAACTAAAACACCTATAACAACTTGAACACCTAAAACAACTAGAAAAATTAAAACACATACAACAACTAAATAATTTAATACAACTACAACACCTATGACAACTAGAACAACTAAAACAACTAAAACATCTGGAACAACTAAAACAACTATAACAACTAAATAACTAAAACAACTAGAACAACTAAAACAACTTAAACAACTAAAACAACTAAACAACTGAAACCACTATAACAAATAAAACACCTAAAACAACTAGAACACCTATAACATCTATAACAACTAAATCAACTAAAACACCTAAAACAACTAAAACAACTAAGCACCTATAACAACTAAAACAACTAAAACAACTACCACAACTAAAACAAATAGAGCAACTAAAAACAACTAAAACACCTACAACAACGATAACAATGAAAACAACTACAACAACTAAAACAACTGAAACAACTAAAACAACTACAACAACTGAAACAACTAAAATAACTAAAAAGCCTAAAACACCTTAAACACCTTAAACACCCATAACACCTACAACAACTTAAGCACCTATAACAACTAAAACAACTAAAACAACTATAACCACTAAACAACTAAAACAACTAAAGCAACTGGAACAACTACAACACCTAAAACAACAAAACAACTGGAAGACATAAAACAACTAGAACAACTAAAACAACTATAACACCTAAGAAACAACTAAAACACCTTAAACAACTACAACACATAAAACAACTATATTAACTATAACAACTAAAACGACTAAAACAACTACATCAACTACAACAACTAGAACAATTAAAACACCTAAAACAGCTGAAACAACTACAACAACTAAAACAACTAATGCAACTAGAGCAACTAAACAACTTAAACACATTAAACACTTAAAACAACTAAAACACCTATAACAAATAAAACACCTTTTCAACTAAAACACCTGAAACAACTTAACTCATAAAACAACTAAACACCCAAAAGAACTTAAACAACTAAAAAACTATAACAACTACTACAGCTAAAAAACAACTTAAACACCTAAAACAACTAAAACAACTAACACAACTAGAACACCTATAACAACTAAACAACAAAAACACATAAAACAACTAACCCAACTAAAACAACTACAACAACTAAAACAACTAGACCAATTAAAACAACTGAAACAACTAGAACACCTTAAACAACTAGAACACCTAAAACACTTACAACACATAACAACAATTAAAACATCTACAACAACTATAACACCTAACACAACTGAAACAACTACAACAACCATAACAAATAAAACAAATAAAACCAATAAAACAACTAATACACCTAAAACAACTTAAACACTTATAAAAACTACAACGCATAAAACAATTAGAACAACTAAAACAACTAAAACGACTGAAACAACTATGACAACTAAACCACCTAAAACAACTAAAACTCATATAACAACTAAAACACCTAAAACAACTAAAACACCTATAACAACTAAAACACATATAACAACTATAACACCTAGAACAACTAAAACAACTGCAACAACTATAACAACTACAACACCTAAAACAACTAGAAAACCTATAACAACTATAACAGCTAGAACAACTAAAACACCTAAAACAACTAAAACAACTAGAGCACCTAGAACAACTAAAACAACTAAACAACTAAAGCAACTAAAAACAACCAAAACACCTACAACAACGGAAACAAGTAGAGCAACTGAAACATCTACAACAACTAGAACAAATAAAACAACTACAACAACTAAAACAATTATAACACCTTAAACAATTAGAACAATTAAAACAACTAAAATTTTAAAACAACTGAAACAACTAAAACCCCTAGAACAACTAAAACACCTAAAACCACTAAACAACTATAAAACAACTATAACAACTATAACACCTAAAAACTAAAACAACTAAAACACCTACAACAGCGATAACAACTAAAACAACTAAAACATCTACAACAACTAAAACAACTAAAACACCTAAAACAATTATAACAATTAATACATCTAAAACATTTAAAACAACTGCAACAACTAAAACCCCTATAACTACTAGAACACCTAGAACAACTAAACAACTAAAAACAACTATAACAACTATAACACCTAAAAAACTAAAACAACTAAATCAACTAGAACAACAAAAACACCTATAACAACTGGAACACCAAAAACGCCTACAACACATATAAACAACTGAAACACCTACAACAACTAGAACACCTAAAACAACTAGAACAACTAAAACACCTACAACAACTAGAACATTTAAAACAACTATAACACATATGACAACTAAAACAACTAAAACAACTAAAACATCTAGAATAACTAAAAAAACTATATCAACTGAAACAACTAAAACAACTAAAACAACTAAACAACTTTAACAACTAAAACAACTAAAACGACTAAAACAACTATAACAACTACAATACCTATAACAACTAAAACAACTAAAACAACTGAAACAACTAAAACAACTAAACAACTAAAAAACTAAACACCTAAAACAACTAAACAACTGAAACAACTATAGCACCCATCAACT
>SDVV010016057.1:0-14352 GCA_016164225.1 Gammarus roeselii
TTCCTGGGGTGGGTGGGGAATTTGAGTTTTATCGCTCCCGTGCTAATAATAACTGTACAGGCTGGTCTCTTGTTTGTGCTTGGACCTTAAACCGACGTTTGTTTTGCAATCAAAGAGGTCGTGTAACGTTAAACATCGAGACGGTAAAGCCGGTCAGGAGGCAATCAAGATTGAGCCCCTGGCCTGAACCAGAGGGTTGATATGGGAAGGAAGAAACCCCATTTGGGAGGGACCAGCATCCCCTCCGGAGTGCTAAAGACCAAGATTCCAACAGCCATGAGCGACAACATCTCAAAGATGACCAACGTCACATCGGCCGAGGATGAACGAAGAAACGACCTCATCGAGTTGTTGTCAAGTCAAATTCAGGAAATTATGAACTTGTTAATCCCACCGACCGGCTCCTCTGAGCAGGAAGCTGAAGACGCCGCCGTAGGACCTAGCACAATCAACGACCGTCCAATGTGACTTGAGTATCATGTCAAAGCTATACTCCTTCAAGTTCACGAACTCTTGACAAAACGACTAACCAAAAAACCTGCAACGTACTCAAACGTCTCTACCACATCATACGATGAATACCGCGACGACTCTTCAACTCAAAAAAAATCTCAACCGAACTCCGAGGGCCACAAGGAATAAGCAGTACTCACCTTTACTGAACACAAATTGTTCAACAACGGCCAAAACTTTCCCGAACACTTGGAGATAACGTTTGACGCCAACGATATATCGGACATTTGTCCATACACTCTGCGAAAAGAGCTGGGCTCCTGCATCAGCCGTTCAGTCCTTAGCATCACCACCAGCGGTGACGAAACTTCAAGTGAGTAGATACGAAACTCCAAGGTGACACAATTCTCTCCAGGACTAGACTATGCAGAAAGCCATCCCCACCCGACTTTCACTACAAGTTCATGTTTGATATACGTTGGAGATATCTCAAAGGAGGAAATAGAAGAGTACATCACAGGACTCAATCAATACGAGTTCTGCTTGGTCGAAGAAAATTCATACAGTTGAAATTCAACTGTGTTACCCCACCCAAATACCTAGAAATTCCCTTCTGCGCTACCAAAACCAAGGTCACACAATTTGAGAGACGTCCGATGCGATCTTATTAATTCCAGAAATACGGACACACGAGCAGAAACTGTAACGGTAAGTAAAGATGTTCATACTGCTCACGAGACGATCACGATAAACGGGCAGATCCCCAGTCATGCCATTCTAAAGAACGTCACAGCTCCTACTGCAAAGAAATCGGCCACCCCACCGGACACAGATATTGCCCCAGGGATGAGATAGAGAGGAGAATCATCAATATCCAGATAGTCCACGGGATCGGGCGACGAGAGGCTGTGGCCTCGATACAACCCACCCAAGACGACTCTTCTACCCAAGAGAAAAGACCGGCACCATCCCCTACTCACTTCCTCATAACGCTCAAAGATAGCAGCAAAATACACCCGTCCTTTAACGATACCAAACGAATTATATATACTTCCCGGTACAGACCCACAACCGACCTAAATGCGTTCTCAGAAGGTCTGCCTAAGGATTACGGAGTTACCAACGTTTGCCTAGCTGACCGGATCAAATCACAAAACACTAGTTCTACCGCATCCCAAATTACCTTCCCAGGACGCGACGCACAAGAATTCATAGTAATAACGGATGAACAAGGAAGAACCAAAACCTTCTCAGTTACATCATGACCTCCAATGTGCAAAAAATGCATTGAATACGGCCACGTCATCAAATACTGTCGGCCGCAGACACCCCAACGCTGTAGGAGGTGTAACGACTAGCACGACAGAAAAGACTGCACAGCCAGCCAACCCGTTTGCTACCACTGCTCATGCCTCCATGAGGCAGGCGACCTTGACTGCCAAGTATACGTGGACCAGAAAGAAATAACAATCACATAAAACGAGCGCAGACTTACAAGGAAGTAAGGCATCCAAATTTCAAACGACGATAACCTAATTCGCTTTGATGATACCAAAGCAGTAAAATCGTCAATTCAAAAAACTCGTCCGACGATACTCATACATCGTCAAAATCATCTCTTAACAAGACTCCGCCCCCCCCCCCCCTCCCCTCGTGGCAGTTGTGCTACCCCACTCAGCCCAGCGACCGCCTCCACTTTCGAGATGAATGCTCCGTGCAATAATTCCTGCGAATCCCAGGAGGACCAACCGTGATGGGCCCTTCCTCCGCAGTCCACCAAGCAGCCAGGCTCACCACCACAACAACGAAAAGGCGAAGAGATGGAGAAATCTCCTATGCACACTCACCACAGAGCAAAAAGATCATTAACGACATAGAAATAATAGCTCACCAAGATAAGAGTCTAGAACTTAAGACCGAATTGCTAAACGAAATGCCCTGCCCAATACTCCTCCTCGGAGACTTCAACAGCTACCATGAAACATGGGGATGCGCGATAAACACCAACAACCTGGTCCTTCTCAACGACGGACAACCCACCCGAATCACCCCCGAAAGTGAAACTGCCATAGACCTATCCATATGCTCCCCAACTCTGGCACCCCAACTCGTTTGGGAAGTTCTGTCTTCAACACACGACAGCGACCATAACCAACCAACCAAGAAACTCTGCCCCACAAGAAATTCGATTCAACTATCGGAAAGCCAGCTGGCAGGGATACTCGGCGAACATCGCGTGGAGCGATATGGATGGCATCCTCGAAGACCTTTCGGAACACGACCTCGTCTTCAACTAAGACGAGCTCTCTTAGATGTTCTACTTCAAACTAATCCTCTTGCTACCAAAAGGCAACCTAGTTTGGGCCAATAGGCCTCTTAGACGTTCTAGTTCAGAACTAACACTCTTGCTACCAAAAGGCAACCTAGTTTGGGCCAATAGGCCTGTTCTTGTCTTCCTACATTTGTAAACACTTGTAAACTATACGAAAAGTTTCAAGCTGCAGCTGAGGCAAACTTTCCATAATAAGCCCCTTTTAGGTACTCTCTGAAACCATTGTGGTGCCGAGTAGTGCAAGAAGCAAGAGACAGGCGTGAAAGGCTATACAATGTTTACCGACGTGCACGGTCCCCCAGGAACCGAGTAGCGTGAAAAAGGGCATCTGCTGTATATCTAAAACTTCGAGTAGAAATGAAAAGAGAAAGCTGGGCTCAGTTAGTCAACACTAATAACCGAAACATCCCCTCTCTCAGGTGTGGGAAAAAAATCGACGTATCCAGGGAAAACGCGAGCGACCTATTAACATTGTTACAGACGGAGGGAGGATTTAATCTTCCCACGCGGAAATCGAAAATAAAATAGCTCAGACTTTTAGCCAGATATTGCAATCAACATACTACACGGCTGTTTTCCAACGGGAAAAGGACTGGCGAGAAAGTGAACTTCTTGACTTTACTTCTAGAAACGATGAGGGCTACGATAAGCCTTTGTCCCTCCACGAACTCAAGTGCGTCATAGACCATACACGTGAAATTTCCCCCTGGCTGGACCGGGTGCACAGCAACATGATCAAGAATCTCCCAGATGGCGCCCGTGAACACTTATTAGAAATGTTCAACTAATTTTTTCCTAGTAAATGGCGGGAATCTGTAATTATTCTAATACCCAAACCCGGGAAATTCCACGGTGACCAACGCAACTACCCTTACCAGCGTCTTCTGTACGACTATGGAAAGAATGATTAACTCACGTCTTGTAGACTGCCCTGAGATACATGCAGGCATCAACAACATCCAGTGCGGCGGCTGCAAGCACCGCTCCATGACGGACCAACTAGTATGTCTGGCCACCTTGTATGACATTAAAAGGGCCTTTGTCTGAGATGAAACATGTGGTTTCTATAATCTTCGACGATGAAAAAGCATACGACACTACTTGGAAATACGGAATCAAAAAGGATTTCCACCGCAAAGGCCTGAGAGGACACCTACCACGTTTTGTTCACAAATTTCTGCAATCGTATCTTCAGGGTCAAGGTCGGCGACACCCTGTCACTATCGTATCCTCAAGAAATGGGAGTCCCACAGGAATGCGTCCTCCGCGTCACTCTTCTTATCCTCAAAATAGACCAGCTAGCCACATTCTTCGTGTGATGGAAGACTCCTCTCAAAACTATACGTGAACGAACTACAAATCAGCTACAGGCACACAAGCCTTCTAACGATTGAACATGAACTCCAAAAATGTTTAAACCTAGTCGGAAACTGGGAGTCCTTAAACTGATTCCGATTCTCGCCTTCTAAAACTAAAAACATACATTTTGCCCCTGTACCTGGCTTGCACTTGAAACCAGACCTACTGCTGCATAACACACATCTAGTACATTATAAATCTATTAAGTTCCTTGGCCTTGTGTGGGACCTTAAACTCACATGGCGACCTCGCATTGCAGCCCTGGTGACTCGCTGAAAACGGGCAACAGGACCTATACTATCAGTAACATCGCTAAAATTCGGGGCCTACATGGACACCGGCATGATGTTGCTTAGAGTAATAATACGCTCGAGCATTGACTACGGAGCCGTTGTTTACGGATCAGCAGCCAAAACACCTCTCGATACACTCTCGATCATCGTCAACAATGCTTTGCGTATCTCAACGGGCGCGTTCCGCTCCACTCCCATCGAGTCCTTCAACGTGATAGCTAACGAGCTTCCACTACCGCTCCGGCGAGACAAACTCTCGTTAAAATACAATTTCAAGACTAGAAGCCATATCAACCACCCAGCACTCGGCAAAGTCACCAACACCTCCGAAAAACGCCTATTTGTGGCGAAGAAGGATTTTTGCCCACATTTTTCAATACGCGTTGACAACCTATAAATCTCGCTCAATATCAATCGCAAGGCTATCAAGCCTTCATTCTCCTATCGAATTCTTCAAATCAATACACCAACGTGGATGATCAGCCCACCATTGGTCAACCTAGAATTACACGTACTGCCGAGAATTTTCAAGACTACTTGAGGAGCAATTCTCGGAGCACCGAAATATATACACAGACGGCTCCAAAACGGCGGACGGAGTGGGAGCCGCCACCTTGTGCGGGAAGACTACACGTTGGGCAACCCTACCCGAGAGACCTCTGTATTCTCTGCAGAGCTGTTCGCGATCGAACTAGCCATCTATATTTTCAAAACTTACCACCTCTCTAAATACGTCGTATTTCGAACAGTCTGAGCGCTCTCACTCCGCTGAAGAATCTGCACTATGAACACCCTGCACTCCGTAAAATGCAGCATGACCTATTCACAATGTCCGGAACTGGTCAAGCAAATGAATTCTGCTGGATCCCCGGGCACGTTGGAATAAGAGGCAACGAGTGCGCAGATTCCCTTGCCAAACAGACATCTTCCCACCAAGAAAAGTTCAGTTCCATCCATCCATTACCGAGACTTGTTTCCAGTCATCCATTCGCTTATATCATCTCGATGAAACGACTCGTGGTAACAGAGTGGACAAAAATAGCTTGCAGTTAAACCATCCGTAGTAGAATAGAACATCACGTTTTTCAATAGAAGAGAAGAAGTGTTCATAACCGTTTGTGCACGGGACACACGTGGATAACTCACAACAATCTAATGGATGTATACATGAGACCGGATGCGCCACCATGCCCCTGTTGCCACCGGGCGGCAATCAGTGTGAAACACTTACTTATGTACTGTAATGCACTCGCAGTAGCCTGACGAGCCTTTATAGCCTCCCGTGCAACCCGCAACGCCTGCTCACAGAAACAGCCTACAGGAAAAAAATATGTTCTGTGAAACATACCGGACTATATGACTCTGATTAATACTACTCGTGCCTGAATCTTCCTCGTTCTCGAACACACTACCCTGCTGATTTCCCAAGTTGAAGTTTGAATTCGACTGCGCGCACGTGTAACCCAACAGAACTCACGGATCTTCACCTTCTACCGGGAAGCTTGCAGTGACTTTGCGGTGAGGCTCCGGTGGAACACAGATTCAACAACTACTACTACTAATTTTTTTTATCAAATGTACAGTAGCGAAAGAAAATTCGTTTCTGACGAAAAATTAAGAGAACACTTCATTGATCATTTTCTTCCCAACATTTCAGCTCATTGAAAATTTAATTGATATTATTGATATTGTTTATGGTTAGTCTACAAGCAAAAATAAATAATACTTTATTTTTCCAAGGTTGAATTTAATTCTTTATAGACAATTCTGACAGTATTATAACTGGACAAAGCTTCTCAATGAGTAATCGAAATTATGTATACGATAGGCTCAAATATCGAGTGGAAAATTACCATTTCAGATTTTTCTCAATCTTCAATCGTAAGAGACTTTTTCTGCTACTGTAGAACATACAAAAGCGTTACGAGATAGATGGATATCTTTACGTTTGATGAAGTTAAGGTGAAGTATCTGTTCAACATAAGAACACGTACCGGGAGTTGAAAAGCCACATGAAACTAGAAATACCATCATACCTAACGAGTGATGAGGCAGTGTGTTGGATCGAGTCAATGGGCACAGGTGGAAATGCCACAGGTTTAAGTGAATAGGGGCATTGAGCCACCAATAGATATCAAAAGTGTATCTGAGGACAGAGTTAATGTTTCATCCAATGCAACACGTGTGGTTAACAATTTATAGAAACAAAACTGAAGGGCTCTGTTACATAGTGTGGCGGCATCTAACTCCCGTCGGAGACTTTCCAATAGGCCTACGAAATAAAAGGCTAGAGCCTAATTTTTTCATGTTTCTCCCCGGAAAGAAGGAGTAAATCTAAAGAAGACCAGTTATATCCCGGGAAAGATATGGATCAACTATGGAAACATGTGATGAGCATTATTTGGAATAACCCTGACATAGGTAAAAGGGAGACGACCGAGGTAACAGTGGAGGTTACTAAATCTACAGACGTAGAGTAATATCACTGTTGAGATATGGATTCCCTATAATGAAGATTTGATGAGTCGTTATTGGTGATAAACCCGACAGAAGTAAGCAGGGTGAGAAATAAGGTTACAGTGGGTGACTAAAGAATGGGTAGGGATGCCATAAGAATGTCATTCATGAAGGCGGAAATACACGTACCAGGGAAACTCAGATAAATTGTCATCGTTCAGAGTATTTCAGTAAATATTCATGGACTGAAAATTATATTTAAAGAGGGAGACGGTAAAAAAAACATATTGTTTGTAATTAAGCTCGTGGTTAAACAACGAGACTTTGGATGCAGAGGGATGGTATGTATATATCTTGTTAGTCACGAAGTAAACTTCCGAAATTATTGCTTTAATAGATTCAAATCTCTTCATGTGAAACCTCAACTTTTGGACAAATCAATTGCAAAATTATCGATTTATGGTCATTAAGTTTTCTACGTAAGATTTTTCGACAATAAAAACACCTGCCAGAAACAGAAATTCTCCGTAGAGAATTTAGGAGACTACACCTTGATTTTTTGTAGAGCAGAGCGCATTGGTTCAGAACAAAGGAATCACATCGGTGAGGTAATATTATTTTATATCCTTCTGAAATTGTACTCATTATAAAACTGCTACTGGTAATTGACTTTCATTGAGATACACATTAGGACAACCTACCTACTGGCAAGGAATGAAAAATTTACTTTCTTTTCAACAGATGGATGGCCGACAGCGCCCCGCTGAAACTTTGTAAATTTCGACCGTTCAGGACTATAAGACTAGGATCCCCGAGAGGGTTTTGGTGAATATCTTCTTGGAATAAAGGTGGCAGAACTAGACGGTGTGGTTGTTTATCCACGGATACCACAACCATCGCAAAATCACTTTTCTCTTTGGCCCCCGATTCAATTCTTGAAGAGATTTTATCATAAGATTCTCATGAACGAGGAAGGTAGACAGTAGACCACTGCTGTACATACTTGCCGTATGTGAACAAAGGCAAAATCCTTTTGGATCGGTTTACTTGCAAATTACTATTAAATAGACGTCATTGGGCAGTATTCAGTAGCAACGGCATCATGGCCAAGTAAACGGACTTCGGGGCCTAATTGCAAGCTCATTGTTTTAAAAGGTCGGCATATTGAGCTTCCACAGAATTCCATGTCTGAGGTAGAAGACCAAGGAATAGAAAGCTAGACAGTATACCAGGCGATGGTGTAAAATCAGCGATTGCTCCGGTTGATATGGACCACTTTATCTACCCTAGTCAGAATTGAGGGTTTCAGGTTGAGTAGCAACTTGTTCAATACTCGCGACGGTGTTGTCAAAGTTTAGGCATTCGGTACTGAGAAACGCCCTACGAGGAAGCTAACTCAGGCTCTTGTCAGAACTGAGGTAGAGGTGGACCCTCTAATCTAAACAAATCCCGGGACTGAAAACTAATGAAACGGGTATTGAACCACCAATTACTGTAAATAGGTCAGAACTATCAGAGGACATAGCTGCTTCTTACCAAGTGGAGAGCAGTGCCTACTCGAGCACATTGACGGCATATATCTGTAAAGTGGAGTCGGCTGTTGCCGCGATAGCGACGGGGTTAGGTTGTCCTTCTTCACGGGTAAAATATTATACTGAGTGGTCACATTTTAAAGTATATGGATGGGTCACAGTTACGAGAAGGGCATAAATAAAATCAGGAACTTTCCTGACTACATACAGTTTGACCCATGCAGATTCGTTCGGTAGAGATTCCAGATCTGTTACGATGGTTTTGTACTTTGGTTTGACAGGTTCCACGCAGGCATGCTAATATAGCTTACTTGTTGGAAAACTTCAACTTTTAGAACGGCGAGGACTTTGAGGCAATCTGTTTGGGTTTGGGCGGTAGAGGACATAGCCTTCATAAAAGACTTCGTCTGGTCCACACTAGATTTCAGTTTCGACGAAACTAAAGTAGATATCATATTGACAAACACCTGCATGTTTTTATTTTACCTCGTTGCTTTTTAGTTTGTACAATAATAGAAAAATAATATTTAAAAAAAATCTGGCAATTCCGTCATAAATATCACACGACGAAGAAAAAATCAATTACAAGAATCTCCATTATCGTTTCTACGACAAGAAATTTATTTATACGAAAACAAGCCAGCAGAAGACTAGAAGGCATCACCCACGCCTCATTAGCTATTGAACAAATTTTTTGCATTGTTTTTCTTAAATTCCGCAACATTTTAGAAAAATCATTTCATCTAGATTACTTCTGACACATGTGACATCACAAAGGATTCGTGTAAGAAAATTGTTTACTATTAGATGGCCTTTCATGTCTGAGGGTCTTTTCGGCTTCCTGATACATGCGCCCAAAAAAAATCTCAGTTTTTTCCCTATCTTGAAATGAAACGGAAAACTATGTTGTCTTGAATTACCAGTTTCAAGGCCAGATTGGCCAGTCTTCATCGAAACCTTGATGTTAACACAATCGTCACAATCTCTTTCATCACAGGCTGGGCCTGCTCATTTACAATCAACGAGAAAGCTCAATTTGCTGGAGAGGAATGTTATCACTGACAGCCATTATTCATCAGCTGCCGCTGTTCTCAATTGTCAGACGATTAATTTGATGCCGGAAGCTACGTTTAGCCAATTACCGGAAATATAATCTCGTTCCCCGACGTTCACAATTTTGTTCGCATAAAACCTGTTATTTGAAGTGCTATTAAAAATGTAACACATTTAAATAAAGAGTATATGCTCAGCACATTAGTACAATAAAAGTGTTTCATGATAGGCACTTTACTAACTTCACAAGTAACGGCCGGTGAGACTACAATTAAAATTGTTCCATCAAACACGAACACAAATAAAAAAGATCATAACTAAAATTTGTTAATAATGGTAATTTGATAAAGTTATCGTTTCCGCACACACTGGGGGGCGAAGCACTCGGTATTTAGGATTTGCCCATCCAACGAGGGGTGCTTTTTTAGGCTCATGCCAGAGCTTCGGTGGAGATGAGCCACTCAATATAATCTAAGCTATCGAAAACGAACCCGACCATTAACAGATGTCCATCTGCTGGACCCGCCCACTGCGCACTAAGCATCAACTCGCCTCTGCTCGTACTTCATTCATTAACAGATGTCCATCTGCTGGACCCGCCCACTGTGCACTAAGCATCAACTCGCCTCTGCTCGTACTTCATTCATTAACAGATGTCCATCTGCTGGACCCGCCCACTGTGCACTAAGCATCAACTCGCCTCTGCTCGTACTTCATTCATTAACAGATGTCCATCTGCTGGACCCGCCCACTGTGCACTAAGCATCAACTCGCCTCTGCTCGTACTTCATTCATTAACAGATGTCCATCTGCTGGACCCGCCCACTGTGCACTAAGCATCAACTCGCCTCTGCTCGTACTTCATTCATTAACAGATGTCCATCTGCTGGACCCGCCCACTGTGCACTAAGCATCAACTCGCCTCTGCTCGTACTTCATTCATTAACAGATGTCCATCTGCTGGACCCGCCCACTGTGCACTAAGCATCAACTCGCCTCTGCTCGTACTTCATTCATTAACAGATGTCCATCTACTGGACCCGCCCACTGTGCACTAAGCATCAACTCGCCTCTGCTCGTACTTCATTCATTAACAGATGTCCATCTACTGGACCCGCCCACTGTGCACTAAGCATCAACTCGCCTCTGCTCGTACTTCTTTCTCATGTTGATTTTAGACTCCAATCCGCCTGTCCCTCCCAATCCAATAGCTTTCTCCATCATATTTATCATTGGATGTGTAAATATAACAATCTGCCTATATTTCTGACCCCTACCATCGTTGCACTTACGTTAGCATGCATTTATTGAAGTGCCCATTAGTGTTAATATGCGACCCTCGTTTTAGGAATCGTATAACCGTTCGATATCGAACGATTAACACTCTTGTTTCTCTCCTCTCAAATATTACTGATACAGTTCGTGCTCCTTAATGAAGTACTTAGCCGCTAATGCGTGGCTTTCACTGCCCTAATGAGGAGGGCGTCCAGCACATTAGGGACACACGAAGGCCACCATCCGGTGTTATTGAGTGGCAGCGCTGGCGGCGGTGACGCGCAATATGGGGAATCGGGGGGAAAAAGTCTCTAATGGTCCGTCGATAACAAATAAGCAAATTAGAATCTGACATTTTATTCAATTTTATTCGGGCTTGTAAAGTAGAACTTGTACATCACGGCGTCATTAAATGACTTAGATAAAATTAGCATTTGCAATAAGCTGAAATACATAGCTATACATTAACATCTATTTTTCGTATTTATTCTGAAGCGTTAAGGGGTGTCAATAATAAAGAAACAAATGAGAATGATTTTTTTTTTTCTGAATACGGACGTTTAAGGTAATATTGTACAACACCTTGGTACTAAATGACTAGACAAAGAAAATTTTAATTGACTTGAAATAAATAGCAATATGGTATAATTTATTTCAACTATCAATTTCGCCAGTGTGCATGAATGACACATTGACGGGGTGCACAGTTAATTGGAATGCTTCCAAAACAGTGTTAGGTTAGATCGCAGAAAAGTATTTCCATTGAAACGGATATGAATTTTTCAGCACGGCGGGTCTGGATTGTTTTTTTTAACAGGAACTCCATAGTGCGAGTAATCCATCAAACTAAATTCATCACGACTCACGTTGAGGCTCTGGTGGAAATGAGGCCCAAATCAATCAATCAATCATCACCTTCCCTAACCAATTATTTTCAGTAGTTGAACTGACCGTGAATAATTAAAAACATCAGTATAGGAAAACGCTTTTTTTTTACTGGAAATCATTGTTTAGAATCGGGGATGCATACACGAGGGAAATCCCAAACTCAGTTTGACATAGTTATCCATAGTGTACAAAGTTAAGAGCCAAAGAAAGCTGGCCATGCTTTTGTGTGTCCATCGAAAATGGGAACGAACGAATGAAATAAAAAATATTATCAAAGTTTTTGGGTATGTATAACAAAGGAAATCAACAAGTTGTTCTACAAATGAATGGTTTTAATACAATCAACATTGAAAATATACAGATTCAGTTGCCTATATTTTTCAGCGTAATTTAATGCACGAGTATCTTTTTAATTTTATTTCGTGAATATGAGGCCGGTTGTATGAAATATATTTTTTTTGGTAGTTGTTTCTGATACGTCAAATTGACGCTTCATCGAGAAATTTGTTAATTAATTTAATCAACACACTAGCTCCTTTAATATAAGGTTTGGTCATTTTTTATAACAGACCCAGTGTTTCTGTAAATCTTCAGCAGGAAATGTGGAGAATTTTTAATATAGCACCGACGAAGGTCTTACAGCCAGTGGTCTCAGTCTATCTTCTTCCTGCTGGGATAGCAGTGAGATACAATCAAAATCAAAATGCTAATTTCTTCTTCATCTCTTCTCCCGGCAAACGTCTCTCTCCCCAACGAATTGTTGTAAACACTTTACTGGTCGATTCCAGTGTGTTGAGACAAAGACCATTCTCTGTCTTCTGAAGAAATAAATTCGTTTTCCAGATAGCAAGAGGAGAGAAAACATTGGCGCCGATTGAGAAGTTGTGAAATAAAGTTTCCTTTCTATGTATAATTTGGTGTTTGGAGGGCCCATCTCTCTAATCACAATTAAGATGAATTCGATCAAGGACAAAAATTGGTCAAGATTCTAACGTGGAATACTATTAAATGATTGCGTGCGGTTCTGGAGCAATATAAAGTGATAATCTTCCGATCTTTGCACAAAAAACATTACTTATTTCATATGTATACAATGTAGTAATGTATCATCGCTTCGTAATCACTTGTATTTCAATACATATATGTAGGAACGAGTATTTGTCAATTGGACAGCATATTTGCGTGTCGTATTTTTTTATTTTGTAATTCCCTGACGAGGAAAAAAATCCGGTTTATTAATGAGTTCTGATTCTTCCCATCATAATGAGTGTTGACCTCAGAGCCTGTCATCTGATTTAGATGGGTTCCGAAGCAGTTGTACATTTAGGTAACTATTTATTTGACATAAAATAGTGAAAACAATCAGCATTTAGGTCTCTCCTAATTAATGTAACTTAATTATGATCATATTCGACATGGTGGTCAGTATCGAAAGGTAATTGGATCTCCGCGCTTCACTTTGTTCAATACAGGCGACCGACTTGAGTAAGACGGCTTTTAACGTAAAACGTACAAGCACAATAAATACTTCCAAAAAAGCCTATCGCTGGGACACGTGAAAAAATTCCACCCAAGTGTCTTTGTTATAGTAGCAGCGATGCAGTGTGTGGTATTTTTGCATATTACAATCTCCTCGAATCTTCGTTTATGACTTACTGTGGATAGCAATCATGGTAAATTAATCGATAGAATTAACAGGTTTTGCAAGAGGTATGTTAGTGAAGCAATTTGGGTTTCTGGTCAGGATAAATCCCAGTCACACATAAAATTGTCAGTGTTGCATTCATATCTCCACCGCGATCAGGTGCTAGTACATGAGTCATAATTTATAAACATCTAAAAATATTCGAACATGATGCATGAACATTATGCAAACAACGTCAATTTACGTCATCACTGCACGTTCGTAAACATACCTGTCACTTACGTTACGTGATGAAACTATCAATATCCTCCTCCGCAGGGGAGCAAGTCAGCGCAACGATACTTCGATTACGCAATTGAAGGAAGAGGTTGCCGAGCGTCTTCTGTCACTATTTTTGCGTTACTTTTAGCAACTTTTTTTAGCATAATCATTATATTCTTCTTTGTACCACTTCTCCTCTCGCATGTAGCTTATCATAGTCTATATTCTTATATTCATCAATTCCCACCTCGCGCATTTATTTCATTTTAGTCCCTCTCCCTCCCTGCATGATTCCTCTTTACTTTTGTCGACTGAACCCTTAACCTTCACACCATTGCCATAGTCGGGCGAACAGCGTATTGAGTGTGAGGATAACCTCAACTTAAAGATACTCTGCTTCTAAGATCTCTTGGCTTTGTGGTTAACGTGTTTGAGTGCGGTGCATAGTTACAAGGGTTCGAGCCTCAAATTCCCTTTCCGTTTATATGGACTGCACTTACACTTGGGCGGGCGGAGAACCGCCCCCTTGTTTGTTTGTATGAACTGAAAGGAAAACGGCATCTCGTTCTATCTGATATTTAATGGGTTACTTGAACTAGACGGATGAGCTGCTCTACTTGCACGAAGACACTTAACCTTAATTCCATTGCCATAGTGGGGCGAGCAGCGTATCGAGTGTGAGGATAACCTCAACTTAATGATACATTGCTTTTATGCTCTCTTGACTTTGTGGTTAACGTTGCTGACTGCGGTGCATAGGTACCAGGGTTCGAGCCCTCAAATTCGCTTTATGATTATAAATAT
>SDVV010016058.1:0-14352 GCA_016164225.1 Gammarus roeselii
CATATATATACATATATATTACATGCATGTGGCTTCTACTGTCACCGGGAATCAATCCCGGTCCATCGAGTCAGCGAGTCGGGAGGCGGACTCTCTGTGGCCTGGGTTTGATTCCCGGTGGCAGTAAAATTCGCATGCTAAAAGATCCTTGTCATTTAACTTACCTGTCATTATTTCGTTGCCATCAACCATATACATACATAAACGTATGAACTCAGTCCGCGGTTGTCGACGTCTTTCGGCCAAATCTCTGTACAGTGCTAACAGTAAAACCATTCATGTAGGAATCTGATTGATAGGCTAATGTAGTTAACTCCTTTTTTGGTAAATGCGGGCTTGGTGTGAATTCGTTTTCGCGTCTATTTAAATTTATGCAGGGATATCTCGCTCATATATGGTAACTCCATTTGGTAAGCCCCTAGGGCTGGTCCCCGCTGCATTGATGACCGTAAATTTGCCCGTCCTCAAATACATTAAAGCTTAGGTAAAATTTTATCCCTGCAATCCATTCCCATCAAGGAACCAATGTTCGAACAAATCCTTCAAATAAGTCTTGTTATGTTCAATTGATAATATTACCTCCCTCATTTTGCTGCATTCTTGTTATTGTCTCATTAGAAATCTGTTTTCTGAGTTGTCAAGAAGCCTCGTAGCCTCCTGCTTGGTATCCGAATTACAACACATAATGTTCTGCACCTCGACTCCCATCCAATACTGACTCGGGTCTACATATTTTTGCATCTTATTTCTGATAGAGCATGACAGTCACGGACAGAGAGATGGACAGGCGGACAGACACACAGAGAAACATGTTTATTTCTATGCAATACATTCACGTAAAAGTCATTTTGGTGCCGACATGCGTTGATTTGATTATGATTTCTACCAGGGCCTCAACGCGAGTCATAAAAGGCTTCCCCGTGATGTTCGATGATCGTGAATTCCAGTAGCCTCGCACGCCTCAGTGTGCGAGAAAAAACAACACTATTAAAGTTAGAAAAAATTGAATATTTTAGCATGAGTAATATGAACGAAAGCCAGTGCGTACAGGTAGCATCGTCGAGACTGGTACAAGGCTAACGGCTACACGAACAAAGTCAGCTCCGACAGCAACGCAACACGACCAAGAACGCAACGCGGTCTTGGTCGATTTTAGTACACTTTATTTATCCAGGTTAGACGCAGTCGAAACGAATCCTTGGCTCCAATCATTAAGAACTTCAAGAGTAACATGTGCTCACGCTAGTGTGCACAGGTACCATCGTTGAGACTGGTACACGGACAAAGCCAGCTACACGGCTACACGGACAAAGCCAGCTCCGACAGCAACGCAACACAATGTTAGCAGCTACGCGATCTAGTTTAATAGAGGTACAATTTATTTATTCAGGTAGGATAATGCCTCAGACAAAACGAATCCCCGCCTCCTAATACTTAAAACTCCGAGAGTATTATGCACGCGCGACAGTGCGCACAGATAGTTTCGTTGAAATTGGTGCAAGGTAAATGACTGCAAGGATTAGATCAACTCCAACCACAACGGGTCACAAGGTCCTTCAGCTACGCAGTCCAGGTCAACCCCAGGAACTACATATGGTCCGTGTACGCGCAAGCGAGCACAGACTGAAAAAAAACACCCATTTCCAAAATCACATACAGGAATTCCCGCACAAATACGCCAGCATTATTACGCATGACAAAATTGTGAATCGTGAAGAAGAAAAAGAGGCAGGTCCGTGATGGGCCAAAAAACTGCTCAGATTATTGATTTCGCACTTATTGTTTATGGGGATAGGGTGGGGGGGTCATAGGTCCCTTGGGTCTCAAAAGAGTCAGATGAATCCCGGAGGGTAACCCAAGTCCCCCGAGTTTTCTCGAGCTCCCCGGGTATCCCTAGACCCTTCATCTCAGCTCATCTCAGCTTGTCTCGAATCATTTCGGCCAGTCTCGGCTCGTCGCGACCACCTTGACTCGTTTCAACATGTTTCGACTGATCTCGACGTACCTCGACCAGCCTCGACGAGACCCTCGCCCTCTGTGCCAGTAATCCGCGGACTGAAATAAATAATTGTTCTACTCAAGCATTTCACATACATGCATTTTCCTGTGTATGGGTTTTACAGCGTGGGGAGAGGGAAGCAGGGGTCCCAGGGTTCAGAAGGGCCTCAAGCAAGTCCTAAATTTTCTCAAAAGGTCCCAAAGGGTCTCTAGGGTGTCCCAAAGGGCCCCGGAAGGGTCCAAGTGGGTCCCCCCAAATCCTCCTGGTCTTCCAAGCTCCCGGGTTCCTGAAACCCCAGGTCCCTCGAGTCCCACAAGTACCCTCCATTCCCGGGTCACCTAGTCGCAACCAGCCTCGGTTCGCTCGACACGTCGCCTCGCCAGTCAACTCGTCTCCACTCGCCTCAACCTGCATCGACTCGCCTCGTCCCCTCCACGCACAGTGCCATTCAAGACTTTCACTCTCTAAGATCAACATCAACATTATTTCACCATTTAGCCATCAAAACGCCTAGCTGTGCTCGGACATTTATTAGGCGCCCAGGAGAGCGCAAATTCTCCCACCGTTGATTGGACTAGACTAACTAACACACCGCATAGTTCACCTAGGGCACTGCGGGTGTCTAACGATAAATAATTATATAACTAATCAAAAATTGATCACCATAAAAAACAGTTCATATAAATAATTGACCCCACGGAATAAGAAATAATGAAATACTAAAGTAAAGTGTTAATGATCTATAAAATGAATAATCATCCATCCACCCCAACCGAAATGCGTTAATATAATCAATTTAGTTATGAGCCGGCTTGCATCAAGTCCTCAAGACGAATAATAACATATTGAGTAGTCTAAAATCCTAAAGAACCAAAACCACGTTCATTTATTTTCAGCTTAATTTTTTTGATATGGTATGTCCTGAAACGGTGAGTTTATGTTATCTTCTTATGTAAAATTTAAAAGTTAAATCTTTAATAATCAATAGCAATGATGGTGGATTAATCATGAAGATTTAACGTTTAAATTTTATTAATCAATAGCAGTAATGGTGGCGCTATCAACAAATCGTAAGCATAATAGTTTAAAAAATAAAATAGTAAAATTAAACCACGAAGAATTTATTCTTTGGGAATATGAGGATAATATTACAGTGGTAATCACTTAGAAGGGTGGAAACAAACTACACAAACTACCTACTGGAAAGGCACAACCCAAAAATTTACATCTTTATTCCATTTACATCTCCCTTCTACTGTTTCTAGATAGATTAGTTCTGCCGAAGCCGTTTTCCTGCAGCCAGGCAAGTATGACGTCATAGTAGTTATCCATCCACGCGATGTTGTTGGCAGCTCGCTCGATGCTTTGATCCAACGATCTTACAGCGCTGACGAGTATGTCCTGGTAATCCTCCTTGAACAATATCAGCTGAAGAACGCAAAGAAGGATTGTTTATATCAAGCATATGAATCAAAAGCTGTAATTGTGAACCAGACAGGAAAATTGCAGCAAATAATCAAGCTGACCATGAACAACATGTCATGCTATACATTATATGAACATGTCACTTTGAGCAGTTTAGGTGTGGAATCCCAGAAATCACTCTGACACCTTCTCATTACGTACACTTCCATATTTTTTTACAACTGGAGAGGGGTAGAGAAAATAAACAAATTTTCCATTCCAAACTGATATTTTACTTTCTCTAACATAAGAGTGGCAATTGATCCTACAACGCAAAGCGTCTTACCTCGTGAAGTTCCTCGTTTGTGTTGAACTCGTAAGTCACCGACTCGATCAGGCCTCCAAGTGCAGAGAAGGCTTGATAACTGAAATGTGAGCAGCGTGATTTTTTGGGGGTTTGGATCAAAGAGTTGGAAATTCACTCTCGTGGTAAAGCTAAGTGAACCCAGCAGCACATGGAAATCAATCTTGAGAAGATGACACAGCATGATGGCAAGGGGAAATGGCAAGGGGAAAGGGATGCATCAATTTCCAGAGTTAAATTGGAAACCACTAGTAACCCTCATGAGAGGGATCAATCCCTTTCATCTGAGCGTGTACTGTCGTTGATAATCTGGCAAGCTGGACGGAGAGAAGGGGCTGAATGCCCACTCCACATAACAATCAATTAACGGACGGTCGTTCTTTGGCCTTAAACACTTACTTTAGCTTGCAAAAAGATAATCAGAAACAAAATCCACAGTTTACAGCTCCAGTCGTATCGTTTAACCAAAGTAAATACGAACATCAAATGGTATAAATGACTGCTAAGCCGTTAAGTAATAAATATTTTGAGTATTTGCCGATTCTGAATCAACGTCCCAATTTGAAACGTGACATGACGAGAGTGACGGACTCTCACCGCCTTTGCCCAACGATGTTTGACACATGTAATCTCATCATTCACATATTGTTGATGAAGTTGTTTTTTTGCTATGGAGACTGAAATGAGACAGTCCCTAAGCAAAGACAAATTGAAATCAAATTACAGAAAGGTCCTTAAATTAAATGAGTTTTACTTAAAGTAGAGGCCATTTGAGTTTGGGATTTTTCCCTTGATGATAAATATGTTGATACGCCAAGGAACAAAAACATCTACTGATTGATCATAAGAATTCATTCGCTATTGGTCGACCACGATCTAAATAATACAAATTATTTACTGCACATCTAGATCTTTCACCTAGATCTCTGAACCTCGAATCTCAACCATGCAATCCATAGATTATAATTCCACCTGAATATAATTATGCGGAATCCCTGCTACAAAAATTCCATAATAATATATCACCTCGCAATTGAGAAACGAGCATGAAACCTTAAATGTTAAGTATTTGTTCGTGATAGATAAATAAATGACTGAAAAAAAAAATCAACGTTTAGAAAAATCCAAAACTTTAAACTTGTTGGATCTTTTTGGTGCACATGCAGGAAAAAGTCACTTCCCGAGGAATTAAAAACATATCTTGTATGCGATTAGTATTGTACGTACTAAGCTGCGATCATCTTTATGTTCTCCCTCAGGTAGTCCCAGGCTAGGTCCCGCCCGATGTCATTGCGAGCCACCGATGAGAACACGCGACTTGAGTCCTGCTTCCTGATGCCGCTGCCGTCTGTGAACGCCATCTCAAGGTACCTGACACAAATCAGTAAATGATTATCTCTAAATTAGGTGTGTATCCAGACGTGCACAAACCTTGAATCATTTAGGTTAATGACTGTGTTCTAACGACGCTCATCACATCCGAAAACGGATGTTACAGTTATTAAGCACAGTTTTTAATTGAGCTTCTCATTATTTTCAGAAGTAGGATATTATATCATTGGCCACATAAGAAAAGAATCTATTAGCGATGGAAACTTGAGGTATGTCAGATGACATATTGAGAGCATATGTGAATATATATATATATATATACAATATATGTAGTAGTCCCTCATTCACATACCTTGAGAGAATCCACAGTTCCTTGGTGCACCCCAAAGCCGAGAGTAGTTTCTCTTTTTCAGAGCCGAGGTTTTCGGAGAGATACTGGTTCCAGGCAAAGTCCCATTCCGATTCACCCCCTTCACCAATGGCGGTACAGTACACGCTGGACTTCAAGTTCGGGGAAATGATTCTGGCGGGTGTGAAATTTAAATTATTTCCTGTACAAAAATTGATCACAGGTATTTATGTAAAATGCAATATGATCAACAATTATTAAAGGTTTGAGGCATGGGATGCAAACATTCTTACATTTGGTTAGTTGGATCGGCCATCCATTGAGAATAGAGATCGACCGAGTTGGTAACACAATCTTCAAGCCCAAGTTTACAGGACCAGCTGACGGCCAGAGCTCGTTTGTATTGCTCCATGTGGGGATCGTTGAGGTCATCGTCGAATCCAACGCTGTCGTAAAGGGGCGTAAGAAGCTCCAGGAGATAATGCTGAAATGCAGAATTTTTTATTGTGAGTTGAATACTATGAGTTCCTATATCGTTCGCCAACAATGTATAATATATTACCCTTCATTCGTTGTGACGTTCAAAATTGACTTGCCTTTACATCGTCTAACTATGCATTCAAAATTTTACTTCCCTCGAAAATTCCATAGATTGCATTCATTGGAATACTATAACTTCTTCTGTTGTCCACCAACAAACTGAAACGTTTATACTGTTCATCTAATGTTTCATTCAACACTTCACTTGCCTTCAGAGCTCCGTAGCCTCCTGTTCGAGTGAACATCTCCTCCAGGTATTCCAGGTTTGTAAGAGCTGCGCTCCATGGCACATACTCGGTTTCGTTACCTAGGTATGAATTGAGGCTCAGAGCGATCTCGTATGTCAGTTGGCCAGCTCGGGCTAGATTCAAACCGTCATCAAGAACTTGGGCGCGGTTGAGTAAGTTGATAACCGTGTTGTCGTTGAGCAACTGTTGAACGATTAGCTGCCAGTTGGAGGCTTCATAGTTCACTCTGTAGTATCCAGTTTGCTGCACGTTGAAGATGACCCAGTTGTCTGCAGTGGGCACACCGCTGATGGTCAACGTAGCTTCGGAAGATGGGATCCATTCCGACGCTTGGGTTTGAGAGAAGTCTGGGTTTTCTTGGGAGGCGAAGGTGATTGGGACCCACCATTTATAGTCATTCGTGTCGGTTGAGTTGGGGTTTTTTATCAGCAAGAATCTCTCCTGTGGCAAATGAGAGTTGTTTGATTTCAAAACATTCTGGTGTTTTATTAGTAAAACAGTATACCTAGATGCGAGTTTATCAGCTACAGTTTTTTTCTTCCAGATCAATGATACCATTGGAGAGCTATAAACATAAAATGTTTGATGACTACAAATATTTTAGCATGGCGGCTCTTGTGATTAACCATCAGATGACAAAACATTCCTTGTAGACAAAAAGGAAGCATTCCAAGAAAATAAATAAACTAAACTGTGAATTTATACCGTATGTAGATGAGCAAAAATACGATTCAATTGAATGAGTTGACCTGCTCCAACGTAGCTGTTCCATCTCCGATGAGAGTTACACTGATGACAGGGTAGCCCATCTGCAGGGTCCACGTGTCCATGATGATCTTCACCGTCACGTCCGCGGGAAGAGTCCCGTCGGCGTGGCCTTGGTCGGTCAACGCGGCCCAGAGGTCGTTTTGGTTGGCGTTACCGTATTTGCTGTGAATTAAGGATTATTCTGCACATCATGGCATCTACCATCTATAAAGTAGTTGTTGTGATAACACGGAGTAATTTTTTGGTTATGTATTTCTTTTCAAAATTAATACTTGCACTTCTTTCTTGGATCCGTGAGATCTATTAGATAAGTTCTCAAAAAATAAGAAATAGCATCCCAAGGCAGACCCCTGCGGATGAAATTTTTTTGGTAGATTATTACAAATTGTTTGAACAAACGCCAATATTATTTTTTAAAACGACACGCTACTTGGTATTCTTTATTTGGATGATCTGCTAACGTCGGTCGAACATTACCCATGGTTATTTCTACCAATGCTTAATATTATGCCTGATATTTCCATTACGTCGCATAATGAATCTGTTATTGACCACATGCTTTTTGTTTGCTCATTTCAGGCATTTTCTCAATGAAGCACCATCCCTACAGTTACAAACTTATGCATCAAGTGCTCCGGTGATTTGGTCGATGCTGAATTGTAGGTGAAAGCAAGTACATCAAAAGAAAGCAAGTACATCAAAAGAAAGCAAGTACATCAAAAGGTTATAGATGTAGGCGTTATTTCCTTCATAGCGGTTAACCGCTGATATGTATATCAATATACCGTCAACCCCACGCCTCAACCGCTTGCCAAAAATCATATGCAAGGCTGGAGAAGAGAATTTGGCGAATGTGGTCCTGTGTATAGTTGCAATTTCTTGGAACCGGTTGAGACGCGGCTTAGTCATGCTTGCAAGCAGGATGATAAAGTGGGTAGAGAGCAAAATATTTTTTGTGTGAATTTGTTCCTGAAAATTGATACCGTGTAGGATCAGTGAATATATTGTTAGGCATCTTGCAGTAATTGGTCATTCTTTTCTTAATTTAACAAAGAGTGTTATGCATAATGATAGTAATTTTGTACATGTAAAAGTTAGGCTTTATGAGACATTGCATCATTTGGTTCAATATCTTTAGCTATTTTATTGAGACATTTGTTTATTTCATTGTACAAGCCATTTCCAAGATAATTTGTTCTCCCATTCAGCGCTCAACTCATCATCGTTGTTTCTATGTCTTATATACGAACAGTTTAAGTGCATCAAACTCTAGTTGCAAATATTTTGTGAGTCTCATATATATGTGTTTCAAATGTGAACGAACTTTTTTTCATCACATAGATCATAGTAGTCCGTCAGTTGTCCGATGTTTCTGGTGAAAACACAGTCAACAACAGAAGCCACAAAAATGATGGTCATGAACACATGCCGGGAAACTTACTTTGTGTTGAGGTAATTGGTAAGCCCGGCACGAAAAGTTGGCTCCGTCAAGAAGTTGTTAATCATCCGGAGTATGGAGCCTCCTGAAGAAAAGAAGTACATTGGCATGCGATAGAAGACCAACTGTCAAATCAATTGGCAGTTCACAAATTTAGTTAGAAATAATTATAGTGGCACAACGTTTCTAGAATAAAAATCGATCGTTTTGTAGCTGATGATGTATTTATTGCGTGAGAATGATGAATGTGTATTTACAGCTCTGAAAAAATAAACTGACGGGGAGAAAAATTATTGACGGGTGATATGCAAAAGACCTACGTCTGTTTATTCTCTTTTTGAACAAACATAAAAAACAGGATCATGTGTTGATGTTTTCACGAACGAATTTGATTACCACCTTATATTAAAATTACTTATAGAGAATGCATATAAGTCTATATGTTTTCCCAGATTACCTATCCTAAACCAATTTTGATTATTGTTTGAGGGAGATGATGTATTTATTAGTTAAATATTTGTTTGAGGATGAATATTTTGCATAGAACTTTGCACTCACTTCAAATCTGCCGCTAGATAATGAAAATTGTATTGCACAATTTATATACGTATATATAATTTTTTCAACTGAAATATGGGAAAGTTCTTCGATAGACGATTTCAACAAACATAACTGAAAACAATTCTTCTTCACAAACAATTTATTTGACCATTTGTGTTGTTCCAAATAATCACATAATTTGATCGCAAATGCATCATAACTTTTCAAGTATCACGAAACAGCGTATGGCATTTCTAAATAAAAATTACCCCATGATTACTATACCTCATGTATCATAGCGTTAGGAAATATTGATAAATTTAATTACCTCATCTGAAATAAGATTTAAGAATATTACGTACAGGCGCTCGAACAGGCGTTCATTAGCTAACCACTTTACAACTTTTATCAGGTATCAATGCTCACCCTTTGAGTAGGTGATGGTATCAAACAGCTCGTTGATTTCATCCGGCGTTTGTACCGGGACGCTGATTGGGTGAGAAGATTCCAGAGAATCAACAGCAAAGACGTACTGGAGATCATCGACGACGAACTTGTCTTTTTTATTCCACGTGGGTTCGAACTTTTGAGGTAAAAAAACGTGATTTCTCAGATGAAGTTGAGTCCCAAATTCGTGTCAAAATTTATTCTACTTATAGTGCATACGTGTCTGATTGAACGGCGGTGTTCTATGAAAATATTTTCATTATAAACATAATATTCTTGGAGTTAAGTTGCACTTGCTAAAACGATTGAAACATCTTCCAGCTCACCGAGTCTGTGCCCAAGTACTCCATGTACGTAGCAAATCCTTCATTAAGCCAGAGATCAGTCCACCACTCCATGGTGACCAGGTCTCCGAACCACTGGTGCGCCAACTCGTGGGCGATGATCACGGCCACGCGCTCTTTATTGGAGGCCGATGACAGTGCTGAGTCGTACAGAAGTGCGCTCTCCCTAGCGGACAATTGATCGGTAAGCAGTCATACAAAGTGGCACTACGGTTTGGTATAGAGCTAAGCACCATCGTACGCTAATGAATTGTTCAAATTTTTTTTATCACATTTACCTGTAAGTGATAAGCCCCCAATTCTCCATAGCACCCAAGGAGAAATCTGGGATTGCGGCCATGTCTTGCTTAGGCAGTGGGAAGGGGATGTTGAAGTACTCCTCATACCAGGTCAGGATCGCTGGCCCAGCTTGCCTTGCGTAATCAGCTTGGTCAACAGCTTCCTCCCTTGCCCAGACTTGGAACATTTTGAACAATTCTTCGTTACTAAATAAACAACCTAACAATACATTCGGAAGCACTTGGTATACATGCGGTTCATATAGTGTTCATTGGAATATAACAATTTCAGTTCTAGGCAATCCCGTTTTGGTCTGAAATGGCCGAGGAGAACTTACCCCTAAACAGTACGTGATCGTTGAATGTGGAGGTCAGATAGGCAAAATCAGAAACTATGAAGGCCACGAGGTAGGTCGACATTGGCAGCGAAGTGTTGAAGTGGTCCCACACCCAGTCCGGGTCGTCCTCACTGTATTGACAAAAATCTTATCTTGATGAATCTATTAAATATATAATTGTCTAGAAACTCAGCAGTTACAAATCATTTATCCCTGTAGTCGGTAAAGTAATTCCACATAGATAAGTGAATTCATCTTCTGTCAAAACAAACCGTAAGAAGTTTCTGCCCTAAAAAAAATTGTTTGATTTATTGTAGAGATTAGTTTCTCAATTTCCCTTTTCAAATGCAAAGTTGTCCCCCCGGGCAGGTAAACAATGACAGCCTCCTTGCCCCAGAAGCGGTTAAACTGACAATTTGTTCTACTAGAGATAAACATAGGAATAAACAATACTTACAAGGGAATGGTCTCGACCAGCGGCATGTTGGATATGGAAGACATGGAACTTTCTCTCGCGAGGTAAACTTCAAACTCGGCTTTCATCGCCGGCTCGTCGAAGCAAGGAAACGCTCTGCGGGCGTCGGTGGGTTGAAACTGCGTCGGAGCCAGGTATCTGAAGACGAAAAAATTATATCTACTGTGGTTATTATCGTTTGATATCTTTGCAGTTAAATTTATCAATCATCTTGCAGACGCGGTATAAATGTCCATGCAAGAACAAGCGAGTGCACCCGTTGTAGGCAACTTACGAAACTGTTCCATCATTGTTCGCGTACTGCGACCTGTAGAAGCCGACGAGTTGGTCGTTGAGGTATCCTTCAAACTCCATGGCAAGGACATACTGTTGGCCGACCACCAGCTCTTCCTTAAGGTTAGCGATGTAAAAGCTGCGTTCGTTGTCGAACAAGTGTTCCGTGATCTCTATTCCAGGGCCAGTCAAATCATCAATTGGGTTCAGCTGGAATGAGCAGCAACTAGTTAGTTTTTAAATGACATACAAAGACACGTAGATTGTTTGAGAGAGGCAGATTTAGCAGCGACGAAATAAAAATTGACCTGGCTAGTTTCCGTGTGGGTTTCGGGTAATTTCTGTTATCAAGGCCAAGTGTCAAATGAACTGATCGTTTACGCAGGTCCGGAATGCGCTCCACAGTCTTTTCTTTGACATATTTCTCACTTACTACAATGCATTGTGTTCAGCATCATCGACGAGGTCGGAACGTCAAGCATTTAACATTGAACAACAGAATAACCTCCCTTCATGAGCTATTTTAACCGAAAATCATGTTGAGTACTTTTGACGACACCCTTAGCTGACACGGACATGACGCTTGCTATGAGACCCACCTTGATGGTTTCATTCCTGGTGATGATGTCTAGAATATGCAGAGTAACGTTGGACGAGGGTTCGAGCACGTCGAAGGTGATCTCAACGTAGCCAAAGATGGAGAAGTTGCCGTTAATGAATGGCTGCAGCTGCACCAGGTACCTGATCACATAGTTGCCGTTAATGAATGGCTGCAGCTGCACCAGGTACCTGATCCCATGGTTGCCGTTAATGAATGGCTGCAGCTGCACCAGGTATCTGATCACATAGTTGCCGTTAATAAATGGCTGCAGCTGCACCAGGTACCTGATCCCATGGTTGCCGTTAATGAATGGCTGCAGCTGCACCAGGTATCTGATCACATAGTTGCCGTTAATAAATGGCTGCAGCTGCACCAGGTACCTGATCCCATGGTTGCCGTTAATGAATGGCTGCAGCTGCACCAGGTATCTGATCACATAGTTGCCGTTAATAAATGGCTGCAGCTGCACCAGGTACCTGATCCCATGGTTGCCGTTAATGAATGGCTGCAGCTGCACCAGGTATCTGATCACATAGTTGCCGTTAATAAATGGCTGCAGCTGCACCAGGTACCTGATCCCATGGTTGCCGTTAATGAATGGCTGCAGCTGCACCAGGTATCTGATCACATAGTTGCCGTTAATAAATGGCTGCAGCTGAACCAGGTACCTAATCACATAGTTGCCGTCAATAAATGGCTGCAGCTGCACCAGGTACCTGATCACATAAATAAAAAAAATCAACGATACTTTCAGAACGTTTATTAAAGAACGACAGCTCGAGTGATACGAAGACTTGTGTAAAATTGCAGGAGGAGAAACAATGTGCGGCATCCAATTTGTTTTTCAACTATCTTTGATTCGTAAACCGATACAAATACATATGCAAGGCTGAATCTCTCAGAAGGGTGGTAGCGGACGACATGATGTACTTTACACCTCTCCCATGCACTCCCACACGTACCGAAACTTAGCCCTACAGCGATATTAAGGCCAGACTTAGACCCCGCAACACATTCTCCGTATCAAGAGTGAGGCCCAAGATCAGTGTCAGCATCAAGGCTCGATAGATTTCACTTGCATACCCCTGCTGCTTCATAATTGTCGGGGTTCCCAACCCACGTGCGTCCCATTTGTCAACTAGACGCCAAAAGCGGGGAAGAGCATCAGGGTCGTGTCAAACCTTATCCAATTGCAGACATTCTTCGTTCGCGCCTGTAAATTGCACGTCCTCTCTCTATATCCATGCAGACTGATGTATCTTTCTCTAAAGCCTGCTTCACGCCATCCACCAACTCAAACCTCGGTTTGAGTAGGTTGATGACGTAACTCTGTGTCATAATTTTTTTCATCAATCTTCCATCATGCATCGTCACCGCGTGTCCAAACCACTTCGTAACAAATTAATCTACTCTCCCTCAGTGTCATTCCGGTCAGACCTTTCAAACATTACAATTGGAAAACTTTCAAACTACTCTTCTCTTGTGCCTAGAACACATTAGAGCCGCCCTTCCCCTCATACAATCCTCAATTTGCTTACTTACACAAAGTCCTGCAGATCATTACACTCTTTAGTACACCCAATACTTAACACCCTTTCTTCACTCAAGATTTCCCCACATGCGAACAAAGTTACTTTAAACACTGAACTTCCTCCTATCACATTCATTTAGGGGGACACTGATTCTGCTCGCATTGTCATTCCTTGAACAACTTTTCTGTACTTTTACTCACATGAGCTCGCAGATTCCTTCTCTCACATACTCATCCAAACTCCGACAGTGGCCTACACAACTTTTCCTTCGAATCTACCAGAAATGCCAATGCTGTATCATGAGCAAACAAACTACTTACTCAACTGCCAATTCCTTTCTTTTGCTCATCGCAACTCAAAAACTCGACTTGCTACACTCGCCTTTACCTCCCTGATGACTCCATCTATGTAGAGATTAAGCCGCCAGGAACACATAACGTAATCTGGTTTCAATCTCACTTCCACGGGGAACTAGCACTCACTTCACCCCCTGCTCTGACACATTCTTTGGTGCAACATAAAATCTCATGACAGCACCTAACAAATTTCAGTCCAAAACCCATATAAACGCAACACCCTTCACAGCGCCTCCCTGTTTACCCAATCGTTGCCCTTTTCCAGTGAAGACTACGAACACGTCCTTTCCTCCGCAATGTAATTCTTTCCGACTTAATAATAATAATAATAAATAAAAATAAAAAGTTTATTCATACACAGGTGGTATGTTCTTCTTTGAAACAATAAATTTATACATAGTAAATATAAACTAGGTAAAATGACAAGCTTAGAACATGTAACTAAGTAGTTGGAGCTGTGTGCAAGCGGTAGGGAGCCATTTTACTATCCTAGCTGGACAAACGAACACGGCTATTGCCTAAACATGTCATGACAAGAGAGCTATTAGGGTAAGTTGTAATGTACATAGTTGATATAACTGTATCCTGTTGACATAAGGTGTTGCAATTTGACAAGGGGATAATTTATAAGACAATTAGTTAGAGTGAGAATTGATAATTCAGCAGGACTGCCTGATTTATTGGGTAGCAAAGAATGTGACGGTATGAGTGGGTCTATGCAAGACA
>SDVV010016059.1:0-14351 GCA_016164225.1 Gammarus roeselii
CATTTTCTTGTCATTCACATGATAGCCCATAGTTCCTAAGTCTGTGGTAATAAAGTTGTTCTCAATATTAAACTGGCGCACATGACTGGTGGCCTCTCCTGGCTCTGTTGCTCCGCAGTGGTTTGCGGCGCCGCTGGAGGAGGCTGCAAATGTAAGAGAAATCTTTTTTTCCTGGAAAATTTGGTGAGATATGTGTGACTAGACTGCTAGTTTTCCAGGTTCTGGATCACCTAGACCCATCTTCTGCCCCTGGACCTGATGGTATTCACCCTGGTGTTTAGAAGTCACGTTCTTGGCAGCTGTCATTGCCCTAGTCTCTTATTATACCAGAGGCCTGGAAGGAATCTTGTGTTGTTCCTATATTCAAGTCTGGTTCATGAAGTAAACCTATAAATTTTTGACCTGCAAGTCACTTCTGTTTGCTTTAAAGTGCTGGAGCTGGTTATTGTGTCCAGGTGGAGCTTTTTCTGGAAGATTGTGGCATTTTGTCTAATGGTCAATTTGGTTTCAGGGTGGGAAGGAGCAACAAAGGACCATCTTTTGCTTACTTATGGCAAGATTGCTGATCGAGTGGATGAGGGAATAGTAGTTGATGTGGTCTTCCTGGATTTCTTAGACGTTCAATGTTGTCAGTCACTCCGTTTTGTTGGACAAACAGAGACCGTACCTGACGCCCCCAGCCTCTTGTCATAGCCCCAACGCCAGGGCAGGTTAGGACAAGGAGCCAAACCTGCCGGGCACAGGGAGAAAGCAAGATAGCACAGGAGGCCTGCAAGGCAAGCGCCAGTCACAAAGGGCGTGACACCAGACACATGGAATAGCAGGTGAAGACAATGCAACTGGAAGTCTGCATGCCAGTTACAAAAAGAAAAACAATATAAAGGTAACATATACACGCATAATGCAACATAGAAGCCATCAAGGAGAATATTTTAATCTTGAAATTACTACACACATTGCACTGACCTGCTACATCCCTTGGATGTTGCCTGCTTTGCGCCCTTGACGTTGCTATGCGATGTGGAATTTGCACAATTTGTACAGGCAACAGGAGTGGATCAGACACTCCACTAGTGTGCATTTGTTAATATGGTGTCACAGGTGAGAAAATGGAGCTAGTCTGCAGATATTGTGAAAGCTGGCTTGAGGGCAACCAGGATAGTGTCCCTTGATAGGAAGAAATTTAAGGTGGCAAGGCTTGATGAAATAAAATTAAAGACTTACATAGCAATGGTTTGACAAAGTCAAGCAAGTAGCTGAAACAAATAACCTGATTCTGCATGAGAAGTCCTTGAAAATCGGTGGCAATGAGCAGTCCTTCATATGACTGAACAGCCGCCTCTACAGCAACTACAGAGGCCTTCATTACAGCAACTTCAACAAAATCTGTGCTGTAACCTCAAACTCTGTCTCCAAACAACAATACACCCTTGAGGGGAACAACTTGACTCCCTTTCATCTTGCCACCAGGTTACAGCAATTGAACTCCATGTAGTAACTTGCCTACCCCATGCAAATCATGTTTGAAAGGTACCTGCTGTGAGCTCTTCCAAGACTGCACCGTGAGTGAGCTTATCAACGAGTTTAATAGCCAAGCTCCAGAAGGAGCACAATATGTCACAGAGTTGACAGAAAATGAATAGGAAAAGCATTTGATCAAGGATGTTCTCCATTGCCAAGGCCAAAGTTCTACACTTACTGGACCACGCAAGATGCTCTCTATGTATGGTCAGATCACCACTAATGAGGAATGTTCTAAGGAAATTAAAGAAAAGAAAAATGAGCCAAAGCCCTGAAAAAGAAACAAACAAACAAGAAAAAACACAATAAAAAATACCAGGACCAACCACCAATAGAAGAAAGATTGACAATTCTGACGATGACTTGACCCCTTCAGTATCAAGCGTTGATACCAAAAGACACAACACCTCTAGCAAGATCTGTGTTTCTGAGATGAAAAAAAAAGGCCAACAACTCCATTCATCAACAGCAATGGAATGCAAACACAAGATGAAGATGACACACATAGATTGAGGTCTTTGTAGTGATTTGCTTAGGTTGTGGCATTCTTTGTGGCACATGTCAGGCCCATTCTTGATTACTGCTCTTGTGTGTGGAATCTTGGTTATGTCCAGGATGTGTAGTTGCTTGAGTCTGTTAAGAGGAGGTGGACCAAACAGGTGCATGGTCTGTCTGAGATGTCCTACCATGACAGGCTGATGGCTCTAAATTTGTTCTCAATCAAGGGCAGGTTACTAAGAAGTGACCTCAAAGTATTGAAGAATTCTGTGTTGTGACATGGAGGGTTTTGATTGGTCCATTCTGTTCCAAAGGTCGCTGGATGGTAGGACGCGAGGACATCAGCACAATCTCCTGATGCCCCGCTGCTCTGTGGATGTGGCAAAGAGTTTTTTTTAATATTCGATGCATTAGGATATGGAATGAGCTGCCTGCAGCTGTTGTCGAGTCAGCTACCATTTCTGCTTTCAAGGCAGGGTTGGCTGAGTTTATGGGGAATAGGTTGTTTGAGTGCTAGGGTCTTGTGTTCCCAGTCGTGTTCGTAAATCTGTGGTGTGATTTGTCCGGTTGCTTTTTTTTATGAAGATGTATATGTATTTGTTTTCATAGTTTCCTACTGGATTGCAGTTGTGCTTTTGGTTTCATGCAAGTGGCTTTTGGTTTGTTCTCTGGAAGCCAATGGTGCACATCCTTTCCAGCATCTTTCCATTGTTGTTCTGTCAAGTCTTGCTAGGTGCTGGCACACATGACTGTGCTGGCCTCTCCTGGCTTGACGCACCTAGCGACTGGGTATGCTGAGCCCTTGGAGAGGGCTGCTGCAAAGGTATGAACAAAGGTAAGAACACCACCAGTAGAGGAGAGCAACTATGACCTGGTAAAGCTCAGCAAAGATGCTATTAATACATATGTAGCAGTGTTCTACAATGTGCCAAAGCAGTCTTTCTACTGGGGGAAAGTAATCAAGACGTTTGCTCAAGATGAAGATGCAGACATAGACAGAGTGCAAGTCAACTTTCTCAAGCAACAGAACTTGGCAGTGATCCCCATCAGTGGACCTAGCAAGATGAGAAGGCAAAGGAGGTTGAGATTGTGGAGGCAAGGTACATTTTGTATGGACCTGTTATCTTGGATATCAAGAACGGTGTATATATTCACATTCCCAAATTCTGCAGCTTCAGTTCAACTGAAAAATCTTTGTGCAGTTGAACATCACTCATTGATTGATAAAGGACTTACTGTGACTGACTGACTTCTAAATGAAGGATCTCACTAGAGAAAGTACCAATTTTTTTTTAATATTAATGATAATAGGTCTAGGAATCAGTAAAAGCAGTCATGGTTGTTGGTGCATTTGAATGTCTGTAAAAGCAGCCATGGTTGTTGCTGCCTTTTTGTAAGGCGGGATGGTTTAGCTATATCTAGTTGGCAGTAATTAGGTTATAAGGTTAGGAAATGAATGGAAGGGGGATGAAAATAAAAGCTATGGGGTAAGAAATGAATGTTCATTGCTTACCAAATGCGATTCATCTCTTACCCCATTGGTGTATAATGTGAAACTTGTTTGTTTGTGGAAAAACAAAATGAAAAAAAAATCAAATTTCAGAAAAAGAATATGGCACTAGAAGCACAAAAAAATACACATTTCTATTTTAAATTTTGTTTTAGTCAAATAAAATTGAGTTATCAAAAATTGATGTTACATTTTTGGTCTATTTCTTACCCCATTTGACTATAGCTACATCGTGGAGGATGAAGTTTAAATCTGTGCCCACAGGTACAAGTATCAGGAGCAGCAGTAAACATTCCTGACAAACCCACATTAACCCTGTCTCCAGCACAATCATTAGCAAATGCTTTATAATATTCCATGAGATCGGATCTTACCAGCCCCCCATAAATTGAAAACAAATTCAATCTTGACAGGCAACTTGCATAAGATATATCTGCAAGTCCTTCAACCTTCTTAGTCTAACAATGCTGAACATTTTTGGTCTATTTCTTACCCCATTTGACTATACATCGTGGAGGATGAAGTTTAAATCTGTGCCCACGGGTACAAGTATCAGGAGCAGCAGTAAACGTTCCTGACAAACCCACATAAACCCTGTCTCCAGCACTATCATTAGCAAATGCTTTGTAATATTTCATGAGATCGGATCTTACCAGCCCCCCCATAAATTGAACAACAAATTCAATCTTGACATAATTCTCATGTCAGCAACAAACTCCAAATACCAAACACAGGAGCAATAGTCCAGTACAGGGTGGATATGAGACACAAAAAGTGATACCATAAAATCAGAGCTCCTATTAACAGTGGACCTCAGTAAGTTGTTGGCCAGACCCAAAACTTTTTGTACCACAGTATGAATATGGTTATGAAACTAACTTACTATCAACAATAACACCAAGGTCTCTGAGACTCAACAAATGACAAAAGATTATCACTCAAACTATATTGAACCAATTCACCCAAGTTCAACCAGTCTAAGTTTACCGCAAAAAATGCAATACCACACATTTGCTGGCATTTAATTTCAGGTTTGAAGAAAAACCACATCAAGGATTAGATTTAAATCCAGCTGCAGAGAAGAAACACTGACCAATGTCACCCAAACATCCCCTGGAAAACTGCAGGTACAATTTATAATCATTTGCAAAGGCCTTAACCTAACATGACACAGACGAGGAGACATAGTTGACATAAATTAGAAACAATGCCCGGCAAAGTACTGAACCTTGTGGCACACCACTGTCAACAGCCCTAGGACCACTAACTGCTCCCCCACAAACAACACTCATTTCCTCAGGAGTTAGGAAACTTGATATCCAGAACAGTAGCTGAGAGGAAACCCCCACTGCAACTTCTGTAACAACACAGAGTGGGACACAACATCAAATCTTTTAGAGAAGTCAAGAAGAACCACCTCCACAACAAGACCCTGATCCACACACTGGGACACATCTCCAAGTAAGTAGGAACTGATCCTCAGTTGACCTGCCTTTCCAAAATCCAAACTGATCTTCAGTAAGGATCCCATTAGCTTGCAAATATGTCAAATGAGAAGCTGTCATATGCCCCATTGACTTACGGCAAACTGAAGTCAAACTCACAGGGTAATAATTTAGAGGGTCATATTGACATTTTGCTTTTTAGAAGTACAACTCTAGATAACTTCCACAAATGTGGTAAAGAGCCCTCCTTAAAAGACATATTAAAAATTAGGCAAAGTGGACAGGCCAATTCAATGGAGCAAGACTTCTACAGCAATGGATGAAGATCATCTGGTCCCATGCTTGAGTTACCAGAGTTGAGAGAGGACTGACAGCACATCTTCAGGTCCAACTACAATGTTTGCCATAACACCATCACTCATCTGGTGGGGAGCTGGAGATGAGGGATACAGGCAAAAATACACCATTGAAAAACTGGAGGCAAATACCTTGCTCATCAAATAGGGATCGCTTACCACATCACCATTGATCATCTTCAGAGGACCCACAGAGGGAGAACCTGTCTTCTTCATTTGTATATGTGAGTGAAATAATTTGGGAGCAACTCCAGGTGGCATAGTTCTGGCATCTCACATTCAACTGATTAAACTTGGGGAGTGCATCAGCCATGAGCAAGTGATTCTGTCTAAAAACTCCTCTCACGTTTGAACTCCCCCCAGGCCTCAGACTTCCTCCTCAACAACAAGGCTGGTGCAGATGCCGACCATGGTTGGCAAGGTCTACCCAAACGAACAGGCACATATTTATCCACTAGCGTACAAAGGACTGCTCGCAAATATGAAAAACATTTGTCATCAGTCAGAGAGTTGAATGAAGTCCCAATCAACCTTTTTGAAAGCAGATCCAATTAGATTGTACTTTCCTCTAGCCCAAAGGGAAGTTGCAGCATTTTCAGACTGTAATAAAGACCATTCAGAAGTAAAAATATAATGAAATGCTAAAGGGCAATAAATGCAGTGTGGGAATGGAGGCAAAACAGATACATCACCTACTTGATCTGTCTCAGTTGATAAAACTAAACCCAGAATATTTCCTGAAGTCAAAGTAGGTTCATTCACCCATTGGGTAAGACCAATTGAATTAAAACATTCCTGGAACTCAAGGACAGTAGGAGTAACATAATAATCTAAAACATTGAGCAAAGGTTAAACCCCCCATTATAAGAACCTCTCTGCTGTCAAAAAAAGTATCATAAAAACAATTGATCTATAATTTTCCATAGCACCGTATGATGGAGGACAATAAACCACTTAACAGAAGACATCCACATCAGTTGAATGGATAGCAACCACATTTGGCAGTGGAGTGTAAACTATCAGGTAATTCAGTGATTTAACACGTAAATACATATATATACCATGTTTAAGTGACACAATTAAAAACGCCTCTGACAACATCATAGCCAGAGATGCCAGCAAAGGAAGATGGAATGCTAGGCAGAAGCCATGACACTGCCATGCTAGTAACATGAAGCTTCAAACTGTTCATGAGTAGAGAAGAAATCAATGTTATTAATCAGAGTTCAAATTTATGAAGCTAAATTTTAAAATGAAAAAAACATCTAACTGGTACTTCAGGTTGGAAGATTTTCATTGTTATGTTGATTTGAGTTTGTCTGCTTGGTTCGGAGAGCTCCCGATATTGGCACATGTGGGCATTTTTGCTAGCTGGTGGTTGCTTGCTGTCAGATGAACTCAAAATGCAGATTCTTTCAATTCTTGCTGTGTGCAGGTTTGGAACCATCTGCCTGCAGATGTGGTGCAGCGTGATACACTTGGCTGAGAAGTTGAGGGAGGTGTTGTATGAGATTTGCTAGACCAAATTTTATTTGATCATGTGGCTTTGTTTGTGTTACTAACAGTTGAGTGCAGTTGTTGACTGTCTTCTGTGTTTTTTTCTTTCACCTGTTGAGCGCATTTCAACAGGCGTCCTGCTGCACTTATTGTGCCGTGCTGTTCTTTTTGATCGCTAGCATGCTGAGGCATACTGCCTCCCATGCTTGCTTGCCCTGTTGGCAGGGCTGTACTGGCTGTGGGGGGGCTACAAAGGCGAGATGCAGAAGTGAGGCACTTTAGATCACTTTATTAACAGGTGGCTGGAAAACTGAATGATTAAAAAGACTCACCTTTGCTAGTACTTCATGATGTGGTTTCTTGGTTAAAGGTTCAAGTCCATGTTGCAGCGCATCGATTGCTTTCATCATTGCAAGCATCTTTGGAGCCAAGCTAGGAGGAATATCAGGCTGGCCTTCCACAATAACTTCACCTGAATCTTCCATTATAAACTTAGAAGATAAAACTTAAATTTTCTAAAATATAAAAATTAGAACTGATCTATCAAACACCTTTGTTATTAGCTAATAATATACTTGAATGAAGAAATGAAATTCAACTTAAACTGGGAGGAAGAAAATGAATGTATAATTATGATGTATGATTTGCAAGTGGCTACCTACTCAATTGACACAAACTAAAACTGCACTGGCAGACATGTCTCTTACCTTTCTTTCTTTTGCAGCCTCCTCTAGCAGCACCACAAACTGGTGAGCAACAGAGCTGGGGGAGGCCAGCACAGCCATGCGCGTCAGTTTACCATTGAGAAAAGCTATGAAAACACAGGTTTTGTAACTGGAATTAGTGCCCATAATCGGCTATCATATGAACAAACAGTATGAATGACAAAAAATAAAATAGAACGCACAGCACACAACAGAGGAGTGCACAGAGACACAACACACCCTCACAGCCAGCACCTCAACACTCCACCACACAAGAACAGGCAAAACTTACGCGCACCACTGTATCATACGAACAAACGGCAAAAAATTATATCTATCACACGGCACAACAGATAAGTGCGTGGAAATGCAACACACTCAGACACACACCCACACCAGGACCTACACAGCCACCCCTCCCACACAACAACAACACCATGAGACAAAAACACACCACCACCCACACACAGGCACAACAAAAAAAACATGTGAGCCACCCACTATGAGATGAAGCATCTGGCAGGTAGATTGCAAGGTTATGAGATCATTATGTGAAAGAAGTATCCTCTCAGAGCTTGACAAACTATAACAGAACATCACCTAGAAACTCTGCCAGCAGATCCCAAATGAATTAGCATGAATGCTGCCAATCTTAGAATTCATAAAATTATAAAACTTTTAGATCCTGAATGAATTTGCATGTATGTTATAAATCTTATTATACAGCATTGACCGGGGTGACTCCCCGCATTTTGCGCATACTTTGAAATAACTCAAAAAGTATGCGGCCAAGAAACTTCGTATTTACGGTGTGTATAGCTAATATTATGACCATGGAGCACCATAAGTTCCAACATTCTATCGTTGACCAAAAAAAAAGTTATTCACAAAAAAATGTGCGGCAAGCTACGACCCCAAATCGGGGGTGACTGCCTGTATCAAACGGGGTGACTCCCCATATATCAATAATTGAAACGCAAATTGAAAGTTTGAGAGTACTAATAGATAGAGCGTGCCTATATTAGTATATATCAGTTGCTTAATATAAAATTTTACGTTAAATATCATGTCTGTGACAGGTGTTTCTGATGCTCGTCTTTTGCTGCCGTCATACCCAACTGTCGAAGGATTTTTTTTCCCGATTTTGCTGCCCGAAACGAAGTTTTTCTTCAATAATAGCAATCTAACTTTACTGGGAGTCATTTTCCCACATCCTAAACTAATTATGACCCTAAAGTATCAGTAAATGAGCAAATATTACAAAAAAATAATTTTTTTAATATTACGATATAACATGTAAAATGTGTTTTGTCATTTCTATAGAAAACTTATTGCATTAACATGAATACAAGTCATGCTAGGTAAGGGATTGTTGTCTCGATATAAAAATGTGATAACAAAATTTGTTCCTGACCATTAAACATAAGTTAACACTTAGGCCTAGACATGTCACCATGTGTTAAAAACATCGGGTCATTATAAAATTGGTTACGTAATTTGAAATTAGCTGTGGTAACATTATGGGTTATTTACTTCCAGATGTCTTTTCATGTGTATAGAATTGCATTTCATTACTTTTCATTGAAGAAAAACAAAGATATTTAATAACAAAGTAGGTGCCGGAAGTCCCCCCCAATTTTTTTTACTTGGGATGACTCCCCGCAGTTGTATATTTGTATAGCGTCGACCGGGGTGACTCCCCGCATTTTGGCAATATATACTTTGAAATAACTCAAAAAGTACGCGGCCGAGAAACTTTGTATTTTTGGTGTGTATAGCTACTATTATGACCATGGAGCACCATAAGTTTCAACATTCTATCGTTAACCAAAAAAAAGTTATTTACAAAAAACAGTGCGGCAAGCTACGACCCCATATTGGGGGTGACTCGCCGCACCAAACGGGGTGACTCCCCGCACCCCCCCTATATCAATAATTGAAACTCAAATTGAAAGTTTGAGAGTACCAAAAGATAGAGCGTGCCTATATTTGTATATATCAGTTGCTTTAAATAAAATTTAACATCAAATATTACGTCTGTGACAGGTGTTTTTGATGCTCATCTTTTGCTGCCGTCATACCAGACTGTCTAAGGATTTTTTTCCCAATTTCGCCGTGGGAAACAAAGTTTTTCTTCAATAATTGCAATCTAACTTCACTGGAAGTCATTTCTCCACATCCTAAACTAATTATGACCTTTAAGTATCAGTAAATGAGCAAATATTACGAAAAAACGATCTTTTTGATATTACAATAAGACATGTAAAAAATTTATTTTCTCAATGCTATAGCAAACTTATTGCAGTAACATGAATATATACAAATCATGCTAGGTAAGGGATTGTTGTCTCGATATAAAAATGTGATGAAAAATTCTGTTCCTGAGCATTAAACATAAGTTAACACTTAGGCCTAGACATGTCACCATGTGTTGAAAAAATCATGTCATTATAAAATTAGTTACGCATATTGAAATTAGCTGTGGTGTCATTATTGTGGGTCATTTACTTCCAAATGTCATCATATGTGTGTAGAATTGCACTCGATTAATTTTCATTGAAGAAAAACGAAAATATTTAATAACAAAATAGGTGCGGGGAGTCACCCCCGATTTTTTTTTCACCTGGGGTGACTCCCCGCAGTTGTATATTTGTATATATCTATAAAAGTTTACACCCCGGGTTTTGGACTGCGGGGAGTAACCCCAGTCAACGCTACTTCTTATGAAGCAAGTTCAGATTGGTTAAACAGGCTAGAAACTAATGCACACACCCTCAACTGTCACATGCAGCTACACCATGCATTCTAGTTCCAGAAGAGGTCAAGCACTGAGCAGGTGGTAACAAGAAAATATGAGAGTTCCTGGAAATCAATTATTTGAAGTAAGAGACTAAAGCCGGTGAAACATGGAGCATGTTAATGGCACTAAAGATGGAGCAATTACACAACTGGTATGTTTCAGCAACTAGGTTCTGGGTAGAAACAAGCAGTATGCCCTGGGAAAACAATCCTACTGGATCAAAGTGCAAGCCAAGTTAGGTCTTATGCTAAATGGGTTACATGGCACTTGGGTAAATGAACAAGCATGTGCATCAAGGACCAAGATAGCAGGCAGTTAAACAAGCAGGGAAGAGTAGTTGCAGGCTAGTAGATGCAGTGGCATCTATCGTTCATTCTCTGCATTCTTACTTTCATGCACTTTTCTCAAGTAATAACATCTTTTAACGCTTGGAAGACTTTCCTGCACTTCAAGATGCACCGGAGCATGAGGTGCTTTGCTGTCTATCTTGAAGTTAATTTCACCCCTCACACTAATTTCAATATCTGACTTTATAAGTTGTGATGGGGGTGGCTCTCGATGCCAGCCTATCCAATAGCTTTGTTGATGGTGTTGAAGTAGTGAAATTGCGATTGCCCCACTGAACGCGGTGGTCTGACTCATGCCAGAGATACTCGAGTATATATATACATCAGCAGTACTGCGGCAGAGTGGAAGTTAGAAGTGGGGAAGCAGATATCAATAGATGAACAGAACTGCTGGGTATCGTGACGTAATACCGCATTGTGAGTCGTCACCAAAATTCAACTGTTAGATACCAAATGTTCTTGATAACCGTGGTGGTTATGGTGAGTAGGTGGGTGTCACGAGGGAGTCGATACAAAATTGATAATACGTTTGCCCCGCGGGTAATACACACGCTTGCATCGCGGGTTAGAAACATTTGCTTTTGTCCGCGGGTTAGAAAAACGTGACCCTAAGTTAGGTTAGGTTGTGTGGGAAGGTTCTAACAATTTGCTCGCAACCTAGCAAGCAAATATATTCAGCTGCACGCAACATAACGTCACGGAGCAACTACCCCGCCGTATCAAACTGAACCAGGGTGTGCACCACCCAATACAATTTCATTTCGTACCATATTAAGATATATATGGCCGCACGCATCACAACACGCTGGCGCGGAGCCACTATCCCATGGTATCGAACAGCACCAGAGTGGACGCCACAGTATACATTTTGATTTTGTACCCTACCTAAATGCAAGCAGAGCAAATTCAAGCATTGCTTCGGCAGACACGGAGGGTAATATATTCCGTGGTATCCTAAATGAAAGAATGAATGAAATTATAGAAGTGCATAGCATTCTGGGAGAGGAGCAAAATGAGTTTTGGAGAGACCGGAGAGGAGTGTACAACATGTTTGTGGTCATTGAAATGATTGAACGAATAAAAAAAAGGAAAAAAAGAACACATAGCCTTCCTGGATATTGAGAAAGTATACGATAGAGTGGATAGGACCATATTGTGCGACATACTGACTAGGAAAGGGATGAGTGAGAAAATAGTCAATATCATTAGGAGAATTTATGTAAGCACACGGGCAGTATACAAACTCGAACGTAAGAGGAGTGAGGCAGGGATGCATTTTATTGCCATTCCTGTTTGGATTAAATATAGAAGAACTGGCAGCGAGAATCCAGAGGACTGGCCTAAGTATACCTGTTGGAAATAAACGACTAAGCTGTATGCGGATGATATTGTCATTGTGAGCGAGAGTAGAGACGAGCTATAAAGAATGCTGGATGTTGTGAGTGGATATGGAAAGAACTTTTAGGTTCATTTCAGTGGTGAGAAGAGCCAAGTTATTGTAGTAAACAGAGAAGAGTGGGATGAGTCAAAATGGCAACTGGGAGATGTTGAAATTGGGTGCACTACAGAATACAACTACCTTGGTTGCTGGATGATTGAGAATGAGTGCAAGAAGGCAAAAACAGAAATAATGTTCAGAGTTCAACAGTGGTGGGGTGGACTAGGTAGTGTGATACGCTTCAGAGCGAACAGGTATGAAAGCTAGAGAGGGTTATGGAAGAGCATGGTTGTACCTGATATTATGTATTAAATGAATGTCATGAGATGGGCAGAGACTAAGCTAGCAAAAGTGGATGTGACACAAAATAGGTTCAGACGAATGACTCTTGGGGCAATCAGATTAGTTGGAGCGGAAGCAATCAGAGGTGGGATGGGATTGAGTCTCTTTGGGGAATGAATGACGAAATCAGTGCTGTCATACGAAAAGAAAATAGATAGAATGAGTGAGGCAAGGTGGTCAAAGAATGTGCACAAGTGAAACAGTAGGCAGAGCAAATGGGAAAAGAACTGTAAGCGGAGAGCCAGAAAATGTGGGTCCCAATGTATAGGACCACAAGATGTAGAAGCACATGAGGATGTCTGGAAAATGGTGAATAAACGTGGTGAAGGACCCAAATGAGTGTGAAAAATTTGAAAAAAAATGTGTGAAACAGATTAGGTTGGAAAACTGTCACGCTGGAATGCATGGAAAATCAACGCATAAATTAAATAAAAAGCAGCCTAAAACAGGGAATGAAAGAGGGTAGATGGCAGCAGATGAGGACAGCTGCTATCAAAACAACGTTGTCAAAGTTAGAACATTTGAAAAAAAATCAGTCGTGCCAGACGCACGCTATTGCTCACAAGATTTTTTTTAGACGCAGTGGATTTCTGCTTTCAATCATTTAGAACTTCAAGAGTAATATGTTTGCACGCCAGTGCGTACAGGTAGCATTGTCGAGATTTGTACAAGACTTACGAACATACGGACAAAGTAAGCTCCAACGGCATCGCAACACGCTGCTTACAGCTGAGCGGGTTAGTTCAGTTACAGTAAAATTCTTTCATTCGGGTAAGATAAAGACTCAGACGAAACAAATCCCCTCCTCCAACTCTTCAAAACAGTAGCGCCCGGGCCATCTGCTGATGGAAAACATGGAATGCACAAAAAGTAAAAACATTAGGCGACCCATCCAAATCCCTCATCCACGTTTCAACCATCAACTGTCGTCGTTAGATACGCCGCCGTCTCAGACTTGGATCAATCACACTTTACATGTAGACGCAACAGAGCGCTTAGCTATCCGTGCAATGTACCACCAACAGGATGTAGTTGACAAATTCCATTAGAGGAATGCTTACCCAAGACAAAAGTCAGCAGACGTCAACCAGATGCTTCTGCTTACACGCTGCCTCGCAACAGCGCTCCATGAGAAAGCAACTAGATGAATCCAGTTAGCCGGATCATCATCGCATTCGTTCAATCCACATAGAAGGCCAGGGCTGAGCTCAAACCGGGCTCTGGAGTTGTTACATGGAGTTTTGTATAAAAGCACCTCCTCGACGCCGCGCCACTGCCTCACGCCGTTCCATTAAGTAGTCTCCACCGTTGTCGCCTAGTGTCATCAACAGTTCATCATAAAGACTATATAATTTTTTGGTTCATCAAACTCCATGTACAGGAGTGAACTAAAAGTTAGTGCAACCATTGAATTCTCGAAATAGAAACAGTAGCGACTGTACCAAGAATAGAAATCGGGTCAGTGGTGACTCCGGGCTTTTATGATTTACCCGTAACATACTTGAGAGTTCAACGTAGTCTTCAAACGTTGTCGACACCGCATCAGACGTGGTCGACACAGCATATTAACACGCGCCCACATCCTAACACGTTCATACGACGGCACGCTCCGATGCTGATCGGAGATCTACGGCACTGTGCTGTGCCATTAGTACGTTTTACCAGCACCTACGTCTGCGCGTGGGTTGTAGGAGAAGAATAGTCTTCTCGTCCGACGGAAAGCTCCACCTTGGATCCCAGGATTCTGCGAGTCAATCTCCCGTTTAAATAGCTTCTAAGTTAAGTTAGGTTACCATCATATCCGTAGAAGGTGTGCCCAGTGTGTCAATATCTTTTGATAAGAGCCGATGTAGTAGAGGTAGTCGTGACGGATCAACACTGGATCCTAAGCGA
>SDVV010016060.1:0-14351 GCA_016164225.1 Gammarus roeselii
CTACCGAAAAAGCGGATCTACCAGCTGTTGAATCGAGCTACCGAAAGAGCGGATCTACCAGCTGTTGAATCGAGCTACCGAAAGAGCGGATCTACCAGCTGTTGAATCGAGCTACCGAAAGAGCGGATCTACCAGCTGTTGAATCGATCTACCGAAAAAGCGGATCTACCAGCTGTTGAATCGAGCTACCGAAAGAGCGGATCTACCAGCTGTTGAATCGAGCTACCGAAAGAGCGGATCTACCAGCTGTTGAATCGAGCTACCGAAAGAGCGGACCTACCAGCTGTTGAATCGTTTGATGGAAACAAGTATTAATAATCAATATTTTTTCTGCCCCTGTAATATGTTCCTCAATAATTTTCTCAATATTGAGGTTCATCAGGCAGCTCTGCATCAGAGCTGCGGGTCTTGCATTCACTATATTAGTTCATCTTGTAGAGACAGTTCTCACTACTGATCGATCGCCGAAGACGAGAGACGGGAGACAATCTCTGGAAAAGATGGTGTAACCCAAACACACATTTTCAACTAAAATAATCAAATTCGAGTATGTGTGGTTCAATGCATGTTCCCCTAGAACATTAATAATGCTGTTAGGCTCCGTCCCCGCAGCAGCACTGACTGACTACTATGAAGACGTCCAGCTGAGGACACGTGGACCCATCATCGCATGTGTGTGGCTCAGTGATGGTTGCCTCTGCCTGCTCTGATAGTCAATACACAGCATCACTAGAAGCTACAGATGATACGTCTTCGTGAGGAAGCAATTGCGTACACACCTCACTCGGTAAGGGCACTTTATAAGACTCTATCACCATCTGTTTCGTGAACATTATTTAGTTTCAATTGTTGTGACCTGTGCTTTCTGAGTCATAGATTAGCAGCAGTCAGTTTCGAATAAGTGGTTTTTGAGGTGGCGACGTTGATGACATTTTTTTTTATAATGTTAGAAACGAATTAGTCCTTTCTCATTTCCACTCATGATTTTTCTTGTAAATTGTACGTGGGGTCACAACAAAACTTGTTCCATTAGTTCCAGAATAGCATACTCCTTTATATTGGCAAACTGAAAAGGTATAGTAATGCACAAAGGAATTATTGGCTTTACAAAGCCTTGGTAAACATGTCCTTTTGTGTCTTTAGTCTGCTGCCTGTAAGTTTTGCCATCAAATTTACAGCTTAATACATCAATTTGATACATAATATTATGAGCTTGATAAGTTCACTCTCTCATTCTGTACGATTGGTTGCTTCATTACTTCTACACTATTCATCATAACTTTTGTCTCTATACTTGGTATTTCTTCTTAAGACCCATGGTAAACGCTCTTTTGCAAATGTTGTTCTCCACTGTTTCCTCTCCTTAACATCAATTCGCAACCTGATGTTTGTTTGTTTTTCTAATGGATGTAAGATAGACAGTTTAAAAATCTCTATTTTAATTTCCATTTCCTGTTTCCTAACTTCCGCTGCTCATTTGTTCTCGGAGCTTTTGTGTGCTACAAGGACGACCTCCAGCCTCACGTTCTGTCCTAAAAAGGACGACCTCCAGCCTCACGTTCTGTTCTAACAAGGCTGACCTCCAGCCTCACGTTCTGTCCTAACAAGGACGACCTCCAGCCTCATGTTTTGTCCTAACAAGGACGACCTCCAGCCTCACGTTCTGTCCTTACAAGGACGACCTCCAGCCTCACGTTCTGTCCTAACAAGGACGACCTCCAGCCTCACGTTCTGTCCTAACAAGGACGACCTCCAGCCTCACGTTCTGTCCTAACAAGGACGACCTCCAGCCTCATGTTCTGTCCTAGCAAGGACGACCTCCAGCCTCACGTTCTGTCCTAACGAGGACGACCTCCAGCCTCACGTTCTGTCCTAACAAGGACGACCTCCAGCCTCACGTTTTGTCCTAACTTTCATGTGCCATCAACCACTTGAACTAAATTATTCATGAGTAACAGCTTGAAATGAATGCAATGTGTGGTCTACTTACTGAAGCATTCAACTGTTCATGCTTAATTGGTTTGAGCTTGTGAGTCGACCAATTTCGAGTGGTCCTCATGATGACCCAACCTCAGTCTCTAGTGTGTCGCCAGCCTCTCACGCGATGTACAGGACCCGACTTTCCCTAGAAACTCCGAGTTTAAAGGCAACGCTGACCCTCAAATCTCTCTTAGCTTAACCGATTCCGGTACTTTATTTGGCAGTTACTGTTTTCTCTTTACAATATAACATCTGGTGCATAACTCTTCCAACTTGCCTCAAAGGCTGGCACTCCTCGTACGTCTGTTTTTTCTCTTGTCAATCCTTCCTATGCTGCTGATATTATACTGCACATTTAATATGATTCATCCTGCTGAATGCTTTGCTGATTAATTCAAACTTCTTTGGCCGCATTACTCGCCCTTAGTAAACACTTTAGGAAGCTCATAAGCAATGGCATGAATTCTGCTACAGGGCACCGTTCTTTATAAGACCTTCTGTTGTGAATTTCTGAAATGGTTAGAAAAAATATGTAAACAGCCTTCATTGAGTCCTCATCCACCATCCAATCTGTCTTCAATCCTCTTAATTCGCACTTTCCCTACAACTTACCCACTTCACAAATAAACCTTGTGAGCCGCCGCATTCAATTTTATCACATGTGCACATATACTGCGGAACAATGCAGGCACCGTGACCGCTAAATCGGCATCAAGCCTGACACAAAATATAGATTTGGTAACCCCACCAACCATCTTAGAGAAGGCGTTATTAAATTGAAGAACGTTGAACTAAGAGCTACCAAACTTATTCCTTCGCTGTTCAATAAATCGTACGGAGACAGACTACGCGAGCTCTTAGTCTGTCTCCGTACGATTTATTGCACAACAAAGGAAATTCACTAGAGAAGTGTCGAGTCAGTGATGATATGATCGAAGTGTGGAAGATCATGAAGGGTAAGGGAAACGTCGACCGAGTGAGCGTTTTCACTCTGGATACGAACGGAGTGACCAGGAATAATGGCTACAAAATCGTTGGTAAGCGATTCTCACTCGGCATCACGAGCAATTTCTTCACGTTTAGAGTTGTCGAAGAATGGAACAAGTTATACGGTCGAAATGTTAAAGTAACGGCTCGAGAACTACCATCAGAATCGCCGCTAAATAGCTTCCTGTTGCAGCACGCTCTTCATCATTTTCATAAAAAATGTGTTCGGTATTGACACTCGCAGGTGAAATAGCACCCGGGTCCTGTATTGGCAATAGCACGGTAAAAATGGTGCCCGGTGTTGGGACCTGCTCGTTGTGAAACGGTGTTCAGCAATTGCACCAGTCAAAATTGTTTAAACAACGAATAAAACTGAGACAATCTCAAATCAGCATCGTGACGGTGGCTTTCTCTTCAGGTGATGATTTCAGTTTTTTCGAGTAGCAGCGTTAAATTGGAATTCTTACGGCAAACTTTCTCATCTTGGTCTTTTAATACAAAAATTACACAGACACATGATTCTCTCGTAGACGTTCTACTTCAGAACTAATCTTCTTACTACCAAAAGGCAACATAGTTTGGGATATAAGAAAAATTGTCGTCTTCTAACACATCTAAACATTTGTAAACCTGTAAAACTCTCAATACACTCACTCAGACTAACCCATCAATGCTTGCTCTCTTCCTCGCTCCGTTCGTTTCCTGGTCAGTTGTCACTTACAAGCGCACAAAGGCGCTGCCTAAATTTTCATTCGGTAACACAACAGGTCCCCTTCCAGCGTACAATTCCACTCACAACACTGCAGGACATCCTTCCACCGTGATACCTACATTAGGTTATTCAACACTGCGGAATGATATTATTTCACAGCCCATCCTTCCAGTGCCCCAAACACTTGAACACAGCAAAAGGGGAGAGTTCCAGAGTGCCAACATCTCACATACTATTACAACAGAACATCCCTCCAGCGTGTCATCAGTATTTGGTACCCTACAACCGGTCCTACTTCATCGTGCCAACTCCACTTATTTCGATGCAACGCATCTCCCTTCAACCGTGCCAACACGTCTCACAACACTAGGACACGTCATCTTCCCAGCGTGCAGTCATCACTTACTACACTACAATAGGGCATCCGTCCAGCATGCCAACATCACTCACAACACTACTATATAACATCCCTCTAGCGTGCTAACACAACTTACTATATTACGAAAGGGCATCCTTCCTGCGGGCCCACGCCACTCATTACACTACAACAGGGCATCCTTCCTTCTTGTTAAAGCTGAACACGGCACTGTCAAAGGACACCCTACCAGCCTGCTAATAACACTTACAACACTTAAACATCCCATCCTTCTAGCGTGCCAACATCATTTCCTACGGTACTCCACAAGGCATAGCATCCTTCCAGTGTGTCAGCACCACTAACAACACTGCAACAAGGCCTCCTTCCAGCAATGCCAGCACTAGTCACTGCTCTTGTAGCTCGAGTTCATTTGCCAACAAATGCCTCCCGACAGTTGTTTGGAGTTCTCGAAGGTTTCTTTTGAGGAAGAAACTTTTTGTTTGCAAACTCTCATGAAACCATCCACAATATATCTGAATGTTGTTGGTTGGATACTCTTGTCGGTTAGCTAAAGGTTCTTGAGGCTCCATCACTTTAGTTATAATTCGGCAAATTTTGTCTTCGAGGACAATTAAATGCGCAAATCAAGTGATATTTGAAGCGGCGGGCAATCTGCTTTCAGATGTGCAATATGTCGTGTGTAGAGAATCTTTCTAAGATCACTTTAATGAAAAGGAACACGTTGAAACATGAAATATCGTGTGTAGGGCAGACTCAAGATTAAGGGATTAATTAGGGGGATTACAATAAATGTTACAAGCAAACCAATAATTAATAAACGTAGTCAATCATGTTGGTAGGAACGTGTTCTTTAAAACGGTCAGACGAGCGGGGGGGAAGCGTGACCCAAACCCCACCCTTAATTACACAGACACATGATGCTTGTTAGTGTTGACAAACGTGCGTGGTTAAAGTAAGGATGAAACAAAGTAGAGGAAGATTGGTGAGATGTCTGTGAGGAGGAAATTTCATGTTTGTCGCTCCAAACTCTGACACGTGCTCTGGAGCTAGCATTAAATTTCTGACCCCGCTCTTGGTTCCCAGTTAAAGTGGGTTGTGTTATGTCTTCCTGGCTGTTCAATCGCAACATAAACGGAGTGTTCTGGGTGTATTGGATCGAGTTTTCGAATGATCTGACTTGGCAGTTGAGTCAGTGACGGTTTGAGGTTGATACGGTACTCCTAGCAGATTTGGAGGGGATGTTGTTTAGACGAGTTCGTAGTTTGGAGAGTGTGTGAGAGGTGAAATCTGACAATAAATGTGGGGAAATGTAATTTAATGAGATTTTCAAAAAATGCCGTTGTGAGCGGAATCAGTAAGCTCCTAATTGGAGAGTTATCGGAGGCAGTTCGGTGCTCTAGGTACATGGGCTCTTATGTGAAGATGAAGAAACAAGTAGAAAATGATACAAAATGAAGAGATGTTTCGTAAGAGAAGGTTGTTGACAGCGGAAGAGAGAAGAAGGTTGAATGTCTTCGAGATGAAATGTTGGAGAGGTATCGCTAAAGTGACGCTGTAGATAAGATCATAATTGAGGTAACTCAAATTAGAACGGAAATGAGGAGGAAGTTGGGAGACAGAGTAGTTTCACGTGTCCTGAGGTGGTAGATTGGTCAAAAAGGGCGATGAACGTTGAGTTGAGCGGGCGTAAGCCTAGAGAACAATTGAGGGTGGGGTTGGTTGATGGTGCAAAGCAGGCTTTACCAAAGGGAGATAGCAGTGTGGAGGTAGCGTGAGAGCGTTCAACGGATACGTGATTGGAAAATGATTGTGTGCGGTCGAGCTTTGACGCCGCCTTGATGCGCTCTCCCGCCCGGGCATCACGCTTAGAAACGGGATGGACGTGGGTGGGGGAGGGCCTCTGCAATTATAACACAGCTAGGGTAAGCTAGGGAAAGCTGCCAGGCTTTCCCTAGCTTACCCACAGTGCGTGTTCCTGGATCCTGGTCGGATCCCTTAGCGTTAAATAGATATGTTGTTTCATTGCGATTTTGAAACCGATGTTTTACTCACATTAATTTTGTTGCACGGGTAAAAATAGGTAAGATCAAAACAAGTAGTATTCAAGAAGTGTTTTTTTTTCTTCGAGTACGGTACTACTATTGGAAGGCAATTATCTTATTTTTCTTGCTTCCGACCACATTGCAACGGGGCTGTAGCAGCTTTTGAACGAATCAGTCATGTTCCACCGATCGTACACGCTGCAACTCGTTTCTTTTTGTCTTTCATGACGCGCGTGCAAGACTCAATTCTTCCAGAGAAGCCAGAAGCTGGAAATTTTCCTCTATGTTCCATCAACAATTCAAAATTACATAGGCCGGTGGAAATTCCCATTTGGAGTTCAAACCCTCGAACTAAGACAGTTTGGTCCTAAGCAAGCAGCCGTATAATCTATCTTTCTACACCGAGCGAGACGCAACTAAAATCGATCTTTAAACAAAATGCACGGATTAATGATCGCTGGCAAAGTATCTAGTGCAACAATCACCAGTTTTGTACTTATGCACTAATGTCCTTTGTTTTACCATATCAGTTTCAAATGTTGACAGTTTGTTTTCACTGCGCACTATTGTTTATTCAGTGAGTTTTTTAACGAATGGGTTTGTTTATTGACGAATGGGTTTGTTTATCATCTGTAGTGCCCATGTCTGTTGATAACAAGACACTTCAGAGGAGGTATAACTTCTGTTAAATCTGCTGCGACGAATCCAAAGTCAGTGCCGCCCCCTCGATTTTCACTACAGGCGCCCGAACGTTAACGTTGCTGTCTGGCTCGAAAAACCTTTCAGTTGCATCACACATGCTTCCACTCAAGAATATGCAGAAAGATAATATAATGACACACGAACAATTTGGTATCCGCGTAACACAGTTGTCCTATCGCATGCATGTCGATACAACTAAGAGATCATTGTGACAGAATATTCTGATTACATAAAAAATAACTACGTGTGCTAATGAATTTTACGAGTTGGTACATCCGACTGGAACTCTCTCAATCCGTTATCTAAATGCTCTGCACACTCTTGCAACGAGTGTAAAGATTTAATGCGAAGGCATTCGTCCTACTAATAACGCGTGATATTGGAAATGTTTTCCAAGATGATCATCCCATGAAGAATTTGATTGTACTCGATGAGTTTAATCGCCTGCAATGGACATGTTTAAGAATTTTTTATCCAAGTTTTCAGGACGCAATGAGTCCAGAGCAGAGTTTGGTAGCATTCGCTTGTCTCCTAAGCGCGACGAGGTACAAACTGGGAAGGAGGTGATGAAGTGGCCCAGTTATATTGGGATTCAAGTTTAATGTTCCCTAATGGGAGGTTGTTACGAAGAGGAGAGGTTGTAGGGGGGATCAAGACCCTCATCCGGGCACTGATGAGCTGCGTCCATGTAGCCAGGCCAAGTGGGGAGAGGTCAGTGGGAGAGGAAGCTTGGATGGATCCAGACCCTCATCCGGGCACTGATGGGCTGTGCTTGTGTGACCAGGCCAAGTGGGGAGAGGTCAGTGGCAGAGGTAGCTTGGAGGGATCCAGACCCTCATCCGGGCACTGATGGGCTGTGCTTGGGTGACCAGGCCAAGTGGGGAGAGATCAGTGGCAGAGGAAGCTTGGAGGGATCCAGACCCTCATCCGGGCACTGATGGACTGTGCTTGTGTGGCCAGGCCAAGTGGAGAGAGGTCAGTGGTAGAGGAAGCTTGGAAGGATCCAGACCCTCATCCGGGCACTGATGGGCTGTGCTTGTGAGGCCAGGCTAAGTGGGTAGAGGTCAGTGGCAGAGGAAGCTTGGAGGGATCCAGACCCTCATCCGGGCACTGATGGGCTGTGCTTGTGTGGCCAGGCCGAGTGGGGAGAGATCAGTAGCAGAGGTAGCTTGGAGGGATCCAGACCCTCATCCGGGCACTGATGGGCTGTGCTTGTGTGGCCAGGCCAAGTGGGGAGAGGTCAGTGGCAGAGGAAGCTTGCAGGGATCCGGACCCTCATTCGGGCACTGATGGGCTGTGCCTGTGAGGCCAGGTAAAGTGAGGAGAGATCAGTGGCAAAGGTAGCTTGGAGAGATCCAGACCCTCATCCGGGCCCTGATGGGCTGCGCCTGTGTGGCCAGGCCAAGTGGGGAGAGGTCAGTGGCAGAGGAAGCTTGGAGGGATCCGGACCCTCATCCGGGCACTGATGGGCTGTGCCTGTGAGGCCAGGTAAAGTGAGGAGAGATCAGTGGCAGAGGTAGCTTGGAGAGATCCAGACCCTCATCCGGGCCCTGATGGGCTGCGCCTGTGTGGCCAGGCCAAGTGGGGAGAAGTCAGTAGCAGAGGTAGCTTGGAGGGATCCAGACCCTCATCCGGGCACTGATGGGCTGTGCTTGTGTGGCCAGGCCAAGTGGGGAGAGGTCAGTGGAAGAGGAAGCTATTACGAGGACATTGAATGAGCCTTTGGTTAATAGAGAGTGGAGAGTGTGCAGTGTTGAAGAAGGAAGGGGTTTGCTGGTGACAGGGTGCCGGCCAATAGGGAGAGGAATGATAAAGAGGCCTGGAAGACGAGGAGCAATGCCGAAGGAAGACGTAAGTCTTTGAGAAACACAGGGCATAAAAGAGATAATCTAAAGGAATAAACAAAAAAAAAAGACATAAGGATTGGTCAAACTCAAGTTATGACAAGCATTGAAGGGACATTTTACTCCCCATGAAAATTTTGTTCAATGAGGTGAGTAATCATCAAAGCGCATGTCCATCATTCGACCATTCAGACGTGCCTGCATAAAAGAGCATTGACGAAAAGCAATTTTGATTTAAACGGTATCCGTTTTTACATCTTCCGTTTTTTCCGTACGAACTACAGGAGTTTTCAAGCAAGTGATCAGTAAGAGCCTCAGGAGCAGCGGTGGCCCTCCGGTGAAGAGATCCAGAATGTCTCCGGAGCGATGGTTGCCCCTCAGTGAGCAATGGCGCATGTTAACCAAACGATTTCAACACAAGTTGACCTTTGCATGTTGCATTCCCTTCGGAAATGATGGAAATATCAAGTAGTTTTATTGAATTTGTCCAATCCCGCTTCACTGGTTCATCTCAGAAGCGCAAATCAAGTGAAGACTCACGGAACAAAAGAATTTGTTATAAAAATCTGGACAAATCCTGGAAATAAAATATCAATATATTCTTCGTTATGATTTATCCTATTTATTGTCACTTATGTGTCATGTACTCGTTAGATTTAGAATCTTGTTTCCACTCTGATTGTTGAATTACGTTTGAGTGCAGAGATATGTTCCTATGGTCGTAAATTTCAGCTGACTCAGATGCCACAGCAGCTGATACATGCGGATATGTCAGGGGATATCGGCGCTTGCAGTGTCAAACAGTGCAAGCTCCAACAAGTGACAAGTGTTGCCTCACGACTTGAAGGTAGCAGTCGCATCTTGTGACTAGTTCTGACCACTAGGAGGAGTTCAGTTTTAGACCGGTGATCAACACCGCAGCCTGTTGTACTAAACATGTAATAGCGTACAATGAACAACTGACAGGCAACACTCTGGTCAGAAACGGAGAATTTTCATCCCTTCATTTAATCATGTCTTTTGCAGTGAAATGAGTTTGTGTTTGCTTTGTTGCACAGAAAGTATGTTTGATAAGATTGAATCGTATTCAAATTCAAAGTCTAATAAAGTTACACGCTTTGAACTCTTTTAAACTCTCTTACATACCTTTCGTAATTGTTTAATGTAACACCCTTGTGTTGTGTGCTGTAAGTTGTTAACAATAATTTATTTCTTGCGTATCCTAAATGCTTTCTGTTCAGATACGCTCATGTCCTCACTTCTCAGCAATAAGAGGTAATGTAATTGAGGCAGTCCATTCTGCAACGAGTTTGCGCCTTCTCAAGAGCTTCCTCACGACATGGCTAGCTCGAGCGCTTGAAAATATACGAATTAATTTTCACCTGTTTATCCTAGCTCAGAAGTCATTCACTACCCTCCCGATAAGCGTCTCTCTATTGAAACTGCCTGTCTTGTGAGAACGTCTAGTTGCTCAGAAGTGGTCTGCACATGTCTTGTGAGAACGTCTAGTTGCTCAGAAGTGGTCTGCATGGCCATTCTGATACTCTTTTGGCTAGAAAAAGGCTTCGAATGACGTGAACGTTCTCTTGCCATTGGTATTATGAAAACTTATCCACATCATGTTTTCTATTTTTAAAATAGGTTTGGAGGGGTTTTAAAGGTGGTTTCGTTTTAATTATTTGTCAATCTCGTAATCAACGATGTCCATATCCTTCCCCTTTCTTTCATGTACCTTTAACAAAGCATATGATAGTTAATGCAATTAAACTTGCCGTCCTAATCGCAAATTATTCTATCACTCCATGGTTGCTTTTCAAACTCGATATCGCTTCTCACACTCAATAATCATCTCATGTATCCTGGAAACCCGTCCCAGGCGGCTCAAACGCTGGTTGGGTAATGTGCTTTTAATCGTACCTATGCAACGCATATTTGAGACCTTTGAAACAAGCTACAAGTATTGAAGCTAGCCCTCAATCCCGTGTGCAATATACTTTTATAGACCACTATATCGAACACTCCAAGATTAATAGTATACCATCAACTTCATAAATGCAGCTGGCAGCTATTTTAAGCGCCTTGGTATTTGCTATCTTAAATATCCGGCGCTAAAACAATCTAATATCTAACGAATGTGTTTTCCATCTCTTTAGTAAATGGATTGCAATGAACACGATCATCAGCCCCTCGAACAAAACGTTCTAAAATTGACCTAGTTAAGTCTTCGGGGAACCAAGACATCGATAGATGAGATAGAATTAAGGTGGTCCATGTCCACCAGAGTGCAAAGTTAGAAGTTATCTGGTCGCTGTCCCTGTTGAGTACTTTTTACTCTGAACTTTTAACGATCTAGACACATTTTCGGTGACGTCAAGATCAACGTCTTCATTAGTTTGTGACAAATGCTATCCACTACTCACACGTGAATGCCTTTTGTCAAAGTAGCTTTAATACAAATAAAGATTTTGTTATGAGTTATTATGAGCAGAGTATTTCTATTGGCAATTACCCGAATTTATGGGCTACACGTGATGTAAGAGAGTCAAACCACCAATAGTAACGAAGTTACAAAATTCCTTCCACTGTTCATAAGAAGATTGGATGAGCGCATCTTCATCCTATTTTTTTGCTCAGGTATTCTCTCCATCGCATGAAGAATGACGAAGAAGCGAGCGCATCACCAGAGCATATTGCAATGAGGGTTTCGTTAGAAGAATTCACAACGTGTCGCTATGCTGTGTGTCGCTTCCCGAAGCAGTATTCTAATGGGATCCGATCGAGTTCAACCAAAAAATTCTGCTCGCAGATGTTGACCGATGGACCTCATCAGCCGTCAAAAGATGTCATTTACACTCCGCGTCGATTCCATGTATCTCTGCACTGTTTCCACAGTGCAGAGATTTTGTAATGGGTATGAGTGTAATTTAGAGCACTAAAGTTTAGCTTCTCTTGGTGCAAACAAAATGCATATCTATCAACATTTTACCGACTGAATTTTTGTGGCCCTTTTCACTTCGCAACGTACTTATCCTCATTACAATCTGCTGTGATGATGTGCCCAAGATATTGAAATTCATACACGTTACTGAATGCAACATCGATTAAATTTATCTACGTCGAAATTATAATTAGAACTTTACTGTCTAACTAGCGTGCATACAGGTTAAGTACGTGTAATAATATTCACTTACCGCTTTATCATGTGGTGGAAGAATATTACTACAGATACCATAGAGCTATTTTAGGGCAGAGAGAATTGGTGCTTTCAACACCGCAACATTAGCCTGCCTACAATTGTTAACAAAACAACTGGCTACATGGCAACCTTGATTTCCACTATATAAGAGGTCATTCATATAAACGATGAACACGGAATACATCAATGACCGCAAATGACATCCCTGCCTAATTTTATTGATACAATATGTCGCTGAGTGTGAACTACCCGGCGCATTTACTATCAGGTTACCGAACCACAATACACGCATTTGAACAGTACAATAATTGGCTCCTCTCTCAATTAAGTTCTCTACTACAGTCTAGTGACTTACTCCATCGAATGCCTTCTTCGCATTTAAAAGCACAGGAATAGAGGAGAGTCCCTATTTCGGCCAATGCAAAACCGTTTGTTTCGATGCGATAGTCGCTATTTAAAGCCCAGGAAGACAGGCTAGTCCCTATTTCGGCCAATGCACAACCGTTTGTAACGATGCGATGGTCGCTATTCAAAGCCCAGAAAGACAGACTAGTCCCTATTTCAGCCAATGCACAACCGTTTGTTTCGATGCGATAGTCGCTATTTAAAGCCCAGGAAGACAGGCTAGTCCCTATTTTGGCCAATGCACAACCGTTTGTTTCGATGCGATAGTCGCTATTTAAAGCCCAGGAAGACAGGCTAGTCCCTATTTCGGCCAATGCACAACCGTTTGTTTCGATGCGATAGTCGCTATTTAAAGCCCAGGAAGAAAGGCTAGTCCCTATTTCGGCCAATGCACAACCGTTTGTTTGCGTTCCATGGCCCTCTTTGAATACAAACTGCCTGTCGGCCGAAGGTTGAAATGCCTGCACTCATGCATGAATAGCCTGCTCATGAACCTTAGATGTTGAGGTGTAATATCAATGGGGTAATCAGCATTTATTTCAGATGAGTCTTTCATCCTAAATTTCAGATGAGGAATCAAATTGCATACATTTACTCTCTTGTTTGCTCCTTGACAGGTATGTCGCCAGAGAGGAAGAGAGTGAACACCGTCGCCAATCTGTGGGAGGTCCATTCCTACAGTTTTCATCCCCAACATCTTGCTATTTTTGAGTCCTGAAACGCATACATCAACAGCAGTAACAATATTCATATCCTGAAAGTGGTCCCACATGACCTTTGCAATGTTTCTCTCACCAGATACGTCTGCCGTCGAGAGTGAAAGTTTTTTTTATCACTCGTGGTGGTAGGAAACGCTTCCCTTTACTACCGTCACGCAATTTTGTTGAAGCACCTGCTCGCACAACTGCAGCTCATTCCGACCCAAAAAGGCGTCGTATCTACCTTAAACTGACCTCCCTGATGACTACCAGCATTATTCCGTCCATTACTCCGTTCCTTATATTGCTAATTCCAACCTGGAAAGCCAGCTATCTCAGGTGTGAAACCAATAACAAGTTACTTTTCAGTTAAAATACACAAACACTCGTAACCATTACTTTATCAACTCCCTCATTTGCTCTCATGCGTGATCGTGTGAAGGGCATAACGGTCCGCCCAGGAACTCTCCAGGTACACCTAACACTCAAATGCCAATCAATCGTTCTTACCACATTGTCTGGGAGACAGCATTCCCTCTACACTCAAATTTTTTGCTAAATAACAAGGTACTCCGTGTAGGCTACCTCGGGTAGTAAGTGACAGGAAATTGTTGCATAAGTAAACAGCGAACATTGGGCAACAGGTAGAATTATGAAGTGGAAAGCGAAGCAAGATTTACCTGTGTGTTCGTATATGGTGACAGTAGCCTGTGGTCTTGAAACGCCCACATTATGTTCGACAAATTACTTTTCACTATCACTGAATCTATACTTACGTTGAGACATTGCAATCTACTATGATACACACCATGAAACAACCACATAATGATTGTCAAATAGCTTTTCAACCTCCCAGAACCTATTCGTGTGTTGAGGCCTAAGAACACCCTTGAACACACTCATGTTGTTCATCTCTACTCTGCGGAGTACCTTCAAGTACACCTACGCACCTGTCATATTCCTCTAAATGATCGCCAGCGTTAGCAGAAACACGTTTAGCAACAGAACCGAAATCACTCAAAACGTGACCCACAAGCCCAAAATTTACCCCAGTTCATACTGCCTAATTTTAAGTGTCGGCTTCAAAGATGGTTGCCAATTGAATGTCAAACTCCTTGGGCATCTTCACCTCAATTCTCCTAGTCTCATCAACTGAGAAAACATGGAATTAGCTAATATATTGCCCATAGATAATGATGAAGCCACGTCTGTTGCGAAGCCACTACCTGTATATTTTTGCGGAGATCCTCGAGCTAAGATCCCCAATTCCCTGCTAAGCTGAAATAATTCAGAGAGGAAATTGGAGCTCTTGTCCTGAAATTTTAATCGTTAACTTTAAGTGATGAAGTGACTTCGGATTGGGCAACATTTTGGTTTTCATTATCTTCAACAATTACTCCATTAAC
>SDVV010016061.1:0-14351 GCA_016164225.1 Gammarus roeselii
GTGGTCGCAGGCCTAGAGGTAGACCAAAGTTTGGATGGATGGATGGTCTGAAGCAGGCGTTGGGAAGAAAAGACATGAATGTGGAGGTGGCGAGAGAGCGTGCAATGAACAGGCGTGAGTGGAGAATGGTTGTGAATGGTTGATTTTGACGCTGCTCTGTGGTGCTTTCCGGCCCTTGGCATCCCGCTGTCGGGATGGTCGTGGGTGGGGGGGGCCCGGCCATTATGACGCGGCGGGGGTAAACCAGTGAAAACTGTCGGGCCCGGCTGCTGACGACGGTTCCTCGGTACATTCGGGACCCAGAGTGTAAGTTGAGGGGCTACCGGCCGGACTCTTTAGCACAAAAGGTCTAAGTTGTGTGAGTGTGAGGGTGTGAGGTGCGCCTTGCCGTCGGCCACCCCCCTTTTTGGGGGATGCGGCCTAGTGTCTGTATTTGTATCTGTATATATACACATGTATCTATACACATGTATGTATACAAATGTATTTATACACATATATATATACACATATATATATATATATATGTATACATACATATATATATACACATATATATATACACATATACACACACATATATATACATATATACACACACATATACATATACACACATATACACATATACATACACATATACACATATATATACACATATACACATATACACATATACCATATACACATATACACATATTCACATATATATGTGAATATGTGAATATAGCAAAGACTTCATGTACACATCATGAGTGCTGATAGGCAAAAGTTTTCAGCTAAACTATTTTGTCAGTCATGTTGACCTTTAACTGGTGTTCAGAAGAGCAGTTAGGTTCCAACAATGTAGAAGACCTAATAATAGGGGGTGCATGCTGGCTCCTCAGTCAGTGTCCTCCCAGCAGCTTCCTGTGAAGACAATCACAGGAGTTTCGTCGTGGTCATTCTATAGATGATGGTCCTAATTTCTTGAATATTTTATTTCAGAAAGCATTGTTCCAAATCGATGCCTCACGCAGTAATTTTCAGCATCTGTATATTCAAGAGCCTCTGTTATTTACAAGGACTGTTTCAGCATTGAAAATCTTCCAGTTAAAGAGTATAGATGGTGTTGGTGTATTGAATCAACCTGGTAGTACATACCACTGCTGTGTTTCCCTATCTGTTAAATGTTGATTGACATCCCCCTAAAATTAATTTCTCATCTTCTAAGTAAATTAAGTAGCCTTATTTTACTGTTAAAATTCCTGTGTGTACATTTTGTCTTAGAATAATTTTCTTGGCTCCTTCTTCTACTTTGATAAAGCCACTGGTTTTAGGTTTTTAAGTGCCTCAAGGAGAAACCCTATTTATATATTCTGCATATATTCTCCTATCACATTCAATGGCCTTAAATGCACTACATCAGTCATCCTTACATGTGACATTGTTTTGAGGATTGTTTCATCACTTTGGTTTGGACAAAAAATCCACCTGGCTTACTAACACCACAAGTTGACATACCTGTGTAAGTACAACAGTACTTGCTGATTCAAGTATTTTATGTATCACGGACATCAAGGCTGTGCGATGCTTGTGTACAAATGATCAAAGCGCCATGACAACGGCTGGTATTGCAAAATTATTGCTTTGATATTGATCTAATTTTCACATGACTGTGTTCCAAAAATATGATTATGAAATTCTTCCCTAAATTTTATTTATCACGGTTAAAGGGTGGCAATAAAACATGCTAATTTTTTCACATGTATCAGATGATGCTGGGAAACATGATTGTTACAATCTGACCAATGATGCTAAGAGTTTCTTAATAGAAGTTTTGTTGAGTGCACAATGATGATACAAAACAAGAAAAATTGACATGTGAATGCAGCATTGATGCCAGTTTCTGCCACAACATCATGCATCTAGGTGATGGAGAGACGCTCCCTGGGGCTTAAACTTGTTTCATATTCTGAATGGAAATTATACTCTATTTAATTTTATTCCATTTCACAGGTACCTGGAGGAACTGGAGGAAATTGTTCCCTGGAAGACCACTAGAAGAAATACAGCTTCAGTGGCAGGCGAGGCAGATCAGTCTCACTCCCATCTCACTTTATTCGAGAATGTGACTCTGGATTGCTTCAATATCAATGTGTTTGCTCACACCAAGTATGACGGTGAGTTGCTTTGTCCAAAACATTGTGCTGGGTGATCAGGATCGTCACTCAAATAAGCACCAGTGATATACCTTTGTAGTGCATCCTTGCTCAAATGAACATCACCAATCATCCACACTGTTTTATAGCTATCTACAAATGTAAACTAGCAATCTAACCTCCCCCCCCTTCTCTAGGTATCTATTGGGTTCACGGGCTGAGCAGAATTCAGGCCCAGGGATGAAGACCATTATTTCCCTTCTTCTTCATCCTCCATATGTCCTTTTCTCATCCATTCTGAATTCACTTGTATTTTACTTACCTCATTTTCATCTTATGTCCAGTTTATATTTCATTTAGATTTGCTCATTGCTCCCTCTTGACCACCCTGCCAATAGCCTTTGAACACCAGCCCTAAGTTTTTTTCTCTCAGGTGGCTAATAACAGCCAAATTACACTTTTCCTTTTCTGTAACCTTCTGTTACAATTCCTTTCTTGTTCAATTCTTGCTCTTCTGATGCTTGAGATTCCCTACACTGAGTGTAGATTTCAAACATATGAATCCCGTTTCCTGTCTCTTCTTTAACTTCCCTTCAGCAGCTGCTTTGTTGCAATTTCCCCCAGCATCTTAGTGATGACTGTAAGCCCTTGGGGCTCTGTAACAGGTCTGGTCCAGTGAGAATGTTCCTTGCTGCCACCCGAGGCGTGCATGCACCTTATGGCCTCTGCACCTAAGGAGTTACTGTACCTCCCGTGACATCCGAGCATTCCTGAGTCATTCGAAGCATTAAGTTTTAAACATTGACTCCTTGCAGTATTTAACCCAATCACTTTATTCTAATCTGGACAAGTAACCAATAGCTAGCTATTCAATAAGTTTTTTTATTCTCCGTTTCAATGAACTCTCAAACATTGAATTCAGCCTGGTATCCTTTTTCACTACATCTTTCAATGCTTCACTTGGTAAGGTGTTACGTACCTTCAAAGAAAGATCAGTAAATGTACCCCTCCTCAACTCCCTCCTCCTTTCAGTCTCGGTGGCGTTGCGCTGCGACAGCGTTCGCACCTTACGCTCCAGTACTGCCATCTTCACAGGCCTGCGTTTAAGTCGTTTCTGCCCTGCAGCGCGGCCCTACGACTGTGGGGCTGCCTCACACTGCCAGGTGAGTCCTGCTACTCATTGCTAGATGAGTCCTGTTACACATGGCCAGGTGGATCTACCACACACTGCCAGGTGTGTCCCACGACTTGCTGCCAGGTAGGTCCTGCCAAATACTGTCAAGTAAGTCCTGTCGCACAATGCCAGGTGGGTCCTGCTACCCACAACATGATGAGTCCTGCCATACACGGGTAGGTGGGTCCTGCCACTCCTGCCCGGGGAGTTCTGCCACGCTGGCAGATGGGTTCTACCACACACTGCTGTAGCGGGAGAACTTCGCGCAGCTTTACCCGAATAGCTCTAACAATTTACCACTGAAGATTCATTTCAGGGCTCTTCTCCATCGCTGTTCTTACGTGTGCCTGTGTGAACTTCCTGTATGGCTCACTTCTCGGAATTAGTTGGCTGCAAGTTCAAGGACAACACGGAGGGCAATTGGTTTCAAAACTTTTCCGGACATAATGAGTTTCAGAAAATTGGTGGCACACTAAACTCCTTAACCAAACAGTTACCAGAACACGGTCAAGGTGTAAAGGTAAGCTGATCAAGCAATACAACATCTTGTTGGTGACCATATATTAAGAAAATTGGGTGTGGTGTTACGCCACAATAGTGACACAAGCAACCTGATTCAGCAGGTCAACACCAAAAGCAGTGAGACAAAGAAAGAGACACAGCCATTAAGAAGATCGAGACTAGACTACATTCACTTGATCAGAATCGATCTTCAGTAATAACGGAGTACTTCAAAAAGACTTGGAGAAACAGTCAATCGTATTTCTTTTGAGTAGGTCAATAATAAATAGTGTGGCATTTGCAAGATGATGAAACATGTTTCAGTTTATCTTTACAATACAGTCACAGAAGTTTTCAGTTTAATAAAGTTGCATTTGTAGTCACTTATGCAGTTGCGTACTATCATTTTTTACCAATGGAATTTTTATATTATAATTTTGTAATATAACAATACTTAATAATAAATATAAATTCTTTGTACTGTTGTACTATAGCTACACTAAAACAAGACTACTTGAGGTATTACAATTAAATCAGACTTTATTCATTTATTTATGTTCTTTGTTATAGGTATTATTACATGTTAAGATTTTCTTTTCCACATTGTATAATTTGATGTATATTATTCAAATAAATTAATAAAGCGTGAAAGGTAATAAATGAAGACAGTGGCGGGAGTCTGAAATTCGTATCCCCTTCTGTCAGATTGGTTTGGGGAGGGTCTCAAGTGGGTCTTAACTTAACAATATATTTTTTTTCTTGATTATGCTAAATATTTAATTACTATTTGTAATTGTTTTCTTTTTCAAATAACTAAATACCATGCTTAAAGGGATTTCTTCACTTTCAACTGAAATATTCAGTTGCAATTCATCATGGTAGAAGACAAACAATACAAAAATATAATTTAGGTAGGTAAAGTAACATTTTTAATGATATAATTAGTCAGTATTTGGTCACTATTTTATCACAAAGTCCTTTATTAGTCACTATTTTTGCAAAAATTGGTCACTATTTGACTATTCTTGAAACTCCAGACCAGTACAAGCCTTGGATTGAACAGCTGAGGTGCCTCGCATGTGAAACTGTTAGAAGCAACCGTTTGCATCGTTAGGCCGCTCGTTTGTTGTTGTTGCTCAACCCCAGCTCTTTTTGCGATGAAGAAGCCATAGCCGGCGCACAGCCAAAGTCAACAAGCTGTTACAGAGTCACTCGCCTGAGGTGGATGTGGGGAAGTTAGGCCTGCCTGGTGGTGACAAGGTCCGCCTGTCACGGCTGAATTGCAAGCACTACACGACCCTCGACAAATTGTGCGTTAAGGTTTTCAATGTTATAGCTCAATGCCTGATCTAGCTGGGGTCAGGGTACTGCTGGAACCACCAGGAATCATGGCTCTACCTGAGCTACAACGCGTCAAGGTACTCCGGAACTTCCAGAGGTCAGGTACTACCGGGACTACCAGGGGTCAAGGTACTGCCGTGACTATGAAGGTTGGGTGGTACTACAAGGGGTAAGGATACTGCCAGGAACCAGGAGTCAAGGTACTGCAGGGCATTCTGGGGATAAGGGTATGGCCAAAACTGCCGATGGTCTGGGTGCTACAGGTGCAACCGCTAGCGGTCTGGGTTCTTAGGACACTGGTGACCACAAAGAAGCTGAAAAACGATGGAGGTGATTTTGTGGAACAAATGCTAGGCAATAACCCAAACGGGAATAACGAAACACTCAAAATAATTTGTTTAGCGAACAACTGCAGGTAGGGAGGGGTGCTAGGGAGAGACTGACTTTACACTCCCAATTCAATGTGACAAGAGGATTGAGGGATTAAATCAAACATGGTGTGACAGGAGACATGATGGACAGAGAGGAACGTTGATGGCCTGAAGCTCATGGAGGTATTGCATAATCGGAATTGGCTTGTTTAAAGACCCTGGTGAATCGGAGACGATCCCATCGCAGCGTGTAGGCTCGAGGTAAAGTTTAGAGCACAGTTTAGAGTTATAAATATTTCGCCTGCAAAAACTATGACAATGTTAGAATAAATAATAACCATGTAAATTTAGACTAAATAAATATATATGATTATTACTGTGTTCAATTCATTGGTTGCAATGAATGTGCATATAATTATTAAGTGTTTACCACAATGTCATGCAAAATGTTGTGCAATGAATTTGCAATAAACCCAAATTACACCAGTGAACATGAAATCATTACTATTATTTCTATTTACTCTGTCAATAACTGTACAATATATCGGTATAAAATATGTATACTATATACTTACAAAATAATATACCACCATCCTCTCCAACCTGCTATCTGTGATTCACGCACCTATTTCTCCAAAAGTTCAACGCCGCTTTCAGCCTCGAACCGATTCTCGACTTCCCTCTTTTTCGATCCAGGATTCGTAGCGCAAGTTTCTCCATAACTCTACGGGTCCGCTTGCCCCACCTGATATTTGCTTGCCTTACCCATCCGACAGCCGATACCCACTAGCCCTATCCTCCTCCCACTCCTCAAAATCCAATATATGTACCCGTTTCTAATATTGCCGAACTGCGAAGGCCCAGGCAACGCTCGGGCCGCGTCCTAACCACCTCTCCAGTGACTAAGCACACGACGTCATTGCCGCCGGCAAAGACGTGAAGCAAGGTAGCGTTGAGAGCAGTTAAGTGGGTCTGAAGTCACAGATGCCGTCTCTGCTGAGTGCTGACATGCCTTCTTGCTGGAGGGAAACCGACTAACTCGTGGCCGAGGTCACTAACATGGCTTACAATTGTGTATGATGTAGCTAAGCTCACAAAGAGTGGGCGGCAGTTTCGATTTTTCTTTTCCAGATGTGGCGAAGGGTCAAGAATTATTGGTGTTCCATCTTTTCTGAAGTGTGTTGATGCTTTGAATAATTTTTGAGTACGGAATAAATTTGCTATAAAGGGATTCAAATGTGACGAAGTGGTATTTCTCTCTTCCCTCAGAGTGGTGAGGTGGTGGGCAGCATAGGAGCAGTGAGCGTGGTTGTAGTGAGCAGTTGCGGTGAAACCCTCCTTGAGGTGCAGGAGCAGTGTCTGCTGCACTGGTGTCCTAACACGCACCTCACTATCCTGGCCGTAGTGCAGGATGCAGCGGCCCTTGTGACGTTATTGCGACTGAAACGCCCAGGTCAGTTAATAAAAGCTCTTTAGACATCTCTTGTGCTGAAATCATATCCTTCACCCCTGAAAAGTGTCATTTTGATACATTATTGAAATGCGCTGTTTTTTTCATTGTCTTAATATATGATGTAAATGAAGGACTGCAATCAATTGACACGCTGACCCTGTGTTAGCCATTACTGCTATAAATGCTGCTACAAATTTGTTCCTATTTTCCAGTGTCTTTATGTGGCTAACCCTTTCTTTGATGTTTGTCTTCATTTATTGGGGCTACCGAAGACAGCATCCCTGCGCCAGTTTCCAAGAGCAGTCTGCAGCTACAAGTGGTAGTTAAGTGTGCGGTGAGCGCGTCATTGCAGGTATCTCCCCAACACCAGGCATTACTCACCCTCAAAGGGCTGACCTTCCTCACCGCACGTGGCCTCACTTGGCTCCTGGCCACCAATATCGCCCTGCACCTGGACGGTCACCCCCTGATGCAGCTCAAGGATGGCAAGCTTACCTCCTCGCACAACTCCACTGAACTTAGGAAGGAAAGGGAGGCCTTCCCTGAACTGCAGCTACCCATTAATAAAGCGTGGAAGCTATCGATCGTCTCCTGGAATATCACATTTCCTTACAACTACAACTTCGCCGAAGCCTTCAGTGAGGACTTCATATCTATACTCAAGTGGTTGAAGGTGATCCACAACAAGGTAAAACAAGCGGAAGTGTATCCGGTCATTGCTGACGTACAGGAGAATGACCACTGTTCCCAAGCGGATGAGAACAGCCACCACAATTTTACGTCAAATGATCAAGAAGTGGACAGGGCTGTGGCTCCTTTGCCGCCCGACATTATTATTAAGGTGGACAAATGGTTTGTGAGTGTGGAAGATGACCCTTTCGAGGTTAAGCTCCGCTACAACTATGAGCTCATGGAGGATGAGTACCAAGAGAGTTGCAAGAGAAAGAAAGCTTTCAACTGCCGCATCCAGGACCTACAGCGTTCTGGAGCATTTCTGACATCGCAACAAGTGGAGGAGCTGCACAAGAGCCTCAAAGAGAAAGACTCAGAAACTTACATCAAACGGTCCAAGCAGATGTACGAGTCGACGCCTGCTCGCAGCGAGCTATTCACGTGGCTCATGGAAGATACGCTCATCTTTGCCCTTGCTGACACCTCCATGAACGGCACTGAGAATGCCCTCAGGAACCTTGAGAGTATCGACACGTCCACGTTGGTTTTATTCAGAATTAGGTTGCAATGGCTATGTTCATGTAATATTGGTACTAATGAGGAATATTGCAATGTCATACAGTTTGTTGAGGTTCACTTAATAACATGCTTCCATCATTGTTGGATGATCCAGTGTGTTTGTGTTGCACTGTGTGTGGTTATTGCATGCTGCCAAGGAAACATTTATAAAATATCATTGGGAGACTGAAGTTAGTAAATATCGATTACATGATTTGAAAATTAATATAGCTAGTCAATATCATGGATTGCAAGACCAGTACGCAGTGCACTGTTTCATCTGTTGGTGTCCTCAGTTCTACATGGAATTTGTTTACTGTGCAGGTCGCTTCCAAGCGGATATGACTTCAGCACCCTGTGGTGTCGGCTAGTGAGCGCCTCTGTGGCTGAGTGGCGCCTCCTGTTGCGTGACTACCCTCAGCCGCTGCTGCACGTCCAGGGCCTCGAGAGCTGGGGCCGTCTACTGGGGGCTGAGCAGCGGACAAATAAGCGAGGTGAGGGTGCGAGCTGCTTTTCAACTAATGGGTGAGAGCGGGGCAGTGTACAGACCTGTTTGTTGGATGTGCAGGATTTTGGACCAACAAGCGTTGAGGGCGAGGCAACAGTTAACAAATGGTTGGTAATGAGTGCGCCACCGCCGTCGTTGTTGGGACGGTCGTGGCGGAGTGTTGAGAAACAAGAAAAATTTGGTGCTTTGGACTTTTGTTTAGATTTTGTTTCCTGCAATAAGGCGATGTAGATGTAGTGTTTGTGTAAGAAGTGTTTTAGTTCTACTTGTTTTTGACCAATGCCGTTTGCATTCATCTGTAATATGTTTAGGTATTCGGCATTGGCTAGAAGTAGTTGTTGTGGTCCGGGAAGTGGTGGTGAGGCCGGGGAGTGCGGGGATGGTGGTTGGACGACTGAGAGCGTGGAGCCTGGGGCAACACGGGTTGGGGGTCACCGTCGGCGAGGCTGCCGAAGGCATAGAAGAGGAGCCACCCAGCAGTGGAGAGGCGTCGGGTGCTGGTGCGGAGACGACTGTGTATATGTTAATATGTGTACTTATGTTGTGGGTTGGGTGGCAGTTGATGCATTGCCACCCATGGGTTATGTTTCTATTGTTGTGGACTCCAGAGCATTGTTTTGTGTTGTGTGTCCATGTCTCACAGCTGCATTGAATCGCGCCAACGCGGCGCGTGTAAAGGTGCCTGCAGGTAGGACATGGGTATATGTTGGGACCGGGGTTTCGTTTCTTTGTTACTTGCATGAAGAAGAAGGGGAAAGAACGCCGGTGATCGTTCACTGCCTTAGGAAAAAAGTGTATAATGTGTAAAATGTGTTGTGGCTCTGGTGTCTGGTGTTTGGTCGCTGGGCCAGGGAAGCGGACAGCACACAGGCTGCATCCACGCCGATGCCAGTGACGGCGACGTGAATAGGGGGGATTGAGGTTCTTTCGAAGAGCGTCGATAGACGCTCGTCGCCCTAACGCCGCCCTCGCGAGCATTCCATCCTGCGACGTTTCGTTCGGCCCTCGTAGACTGCAGGTAGAACAATTAGCTATTACAGTCCACGGATTACTGACACAGAGGGGGGAGAGCCACGTCGAGGCTGGTCGAGGTGCGTCGTGATCAGTCGAAACACGTTGAGGCGAGTCGAGTTCGGTGCGACGAGTCGAGACTGACCGATATGTGCTGAGACGAGGGGACTCGAGGAACCCGGGGAGCTTGGGGGACTTAGGTTACACTCCGGCACTCATCGGGCTCGTTTGGGACCCGATGGACCTCTGTCTCCCCACAACGTTCCTACCCTTGAATGCTTGAGTAGAAAAAATAATTATTACAGTAAACAGGATTACCGGCGCAGAGGGGGAGAGCCGCGTCAAGGCTGGTCGAGGTGCGTCGAGATCAATCGAAACATGTCGATACTGACCGAAATGAGTCGAGACAAGCCGAGATGAACTGAGGGACTGAGGGACAAGCCGAGATGAGCTCGAGGGACTCGGGGTACCCGGGGGATATGGGTTACCCTCCGAAACCCATCGGGCTCTTTTGGGACCCGAGGGACCTTTGCCCTCCAACCCCACCTTGTCCCCCTAAACAATAAGTGCAATATCAATAATCTAATCAGTATTTTCATCCCATGATGAACCAGCCCTTTCTTTCCTTTTCACGATCCACAATTCAGTCCTCTAAAATAATGCTAATGTATTTGTGCGAGAATTCCCGTCTGTGATTTTGTGAATAGGTATTTTTTCAGTCCGTGCTCGCGGGTGCGCGGACAATATGTAATAGCTGTTGTTGACCTTTACCGCGTAACTATAAACCTTGTGCTGCGTTGCGGTTGGAGTTGATCTGATCCGTGAAGCCATAGACCTTGTACCAATTTCGACGATACTATCTGTGCGCACTGGCGTGCGTACATATTACTCCTGAGGTTCTGAGGGGTTGGAGGCGGGGATTCGTTTCTTCTGAGTCTTTATCTTACCTGAATGAAGGAATTTTACTGTGACTGAACTAAACCGCGTAGCTGTAAACATTGTGTTGCGTTGCTGTCAGGTTTGTCCGTGTAGCTGTAAACCGTGTAGCAATCTCGACTATGCTACCTGTTTGCACTGGGGTGCATACATATTACTCCTGAAGTTCCAAATGATTGAAAGCAGAGATCCGTTTCGTCTAAAAGTTTTTTTTGTGCGCACCAGCGTGCGTCTGACACGACTGAAATTTTCAAAATGTTCTAACTTTGACAACGTTGTTTTTCTCGCACACCGAGGCGTACAAACCTACTGGAATCCATGATCGTCGAGCCCTACGAGGGAGCCTGTTATGACTCACGTTGAGGCTCCGGTTAAAAGGAGGCTTAAATCAAATCGTAGGCTCTCTCATGGACGGCGTGTTAATTGGTTGAATGTTCTAGTGTCCAGCATTGATTTGGGGTTGTTGTGGTATCTTAAGAAGTGGCGCTGGGGTGGTGGCTGGGTAGGTGTAGAATGTAAAGCCCGGGGCGACATGGGTTGTGTCTTGAGTCGAGGAGCCGCTGCCGGCGAGGCCGCCGGATGCATTGGAGAGGAGCCATCTAGAAGTGGAGGGACGCCATGTGCTGGTGCGGGGGGAGGTTGTTGTTGTTGAGGTCTGTTTTAATGCCGTGGGTGTTATTGTAAAGATATGTATTAATCCCGTGGGTTCGGTGGCAGGTAATGCAAAACCACCCATGCTGTATGTTTCTATTGTTTTGGACACCACATCATTGTTTTTGTGTATTGTGTCTATGTCCCACATCTGTGCTGGATTGCGACAACGCGGTGCATGTAAGGGTGACCGCATGTGAAAAATGGATACGCGTTGGAACCAAGGTTGGATTCAATGTCACCGGCTCTGAGAAGATGAAGAGGGAAGAACGCCGGTGTTAGTTCACTTCCCACTAGAGAAGAAAATATATTAATGTGTTGCGGCTTTGGTGCCTGCTGTTTTGTCGGTGGATTTGAGACCCGGGTAGCGCATAGGTCGCGTCCACAACAGCGCCACCGAATGCAACCGGAACAGGGTTAGGAAATCGAGAGCCTGCCTTTGAATTATGTCCGGACACCATCACCGCGAGCAAGTCATGTTGCGATGGTCCGCCCGACGCTCGTTTTCAAATTGGCAGCCAGAACAAGTCCCGAACAACTTTCGATCATCACATCATTGCTATGCGCATCACAACCAGCGCTTTCCGTTACACTTCAGGTCATCTTGCGATGGTCCGCCCGACGCTGTCGAAGATCGATGGGAACTATCTTCTCAGAAACATCTTTCAAATGTATGGCCGGTGATGTTAACAGATAATTAGTTCGTCATGCCTTGACTAAGGAGGGTAGTTTTCAATTTGTCAGCCAGAACAAGTCTCGAACAACTTTCGATCATCACATCATTGCTATGCGCATCACACCCAGCCCTTCCTGTTTCACTTCCATCGAATCCATGAACGTGCTAGCCAATGAGCTTCCGCTTTCTTTTCGACAAGATAAACTCTCGTTACAATACACTTTCATGAGTAGATGTAAACATGCCGACTTATACAAAGCTGTGTAGAAATTAACTTGCTGTACAGGTGCTTCAACCCTGCTATGTACTTCGTTATGTTAATAGGAGGGCACATAAACGATGATCTGTTATAAAAGAGCTCCGTTCTAATGTTCTGTATTTTGTATTGTTCTGTTTCAGTATGCACCAGCGTGCATATATTGGGTTTACTTGTAGACTTAACTGCTTTGGCATTGTTAAAGCGACTGGGTTTTTGTCATGCGAGATTTGAATAGCATGTTTCCGTTCTACTCTGCGGTCGTTTTGTATGATAGTCATTACTTTTTGGTCCATGAGCTTGAAGGAGAGATGCAATTCAACAGTTACATGGGTTTGTCTATGTGTGTAAATTTTTTCTATACAGCGTTTCTTTGTTCGAGTTTTACAATGTGGGCCAGATACTTCTATCCCTGTCGGTGAAGGGTGTCCGGTTTACCTCCTAGTTGTTGTGAGAGCGAGTTCGTCACAATAAATGGATTCGTTGAGAGAGCAACTTTGCTTGCACCGCTAACTACGAGTGTTATGAGGAAAAGAGTAGGGACTGGTACTTGTCTTTCTCCTGTGAGGGAGGGTCAGCCTGGGAGGAGTGCATCAAGGCTATAACCTCTCGTCGCCCGACCCTATCATCAATCTGGAATTGGAGAATTTATCTTATGTTTTTTTTTTTGGGGCAGTTTTGGTGTCTCGTGGGGAGGCGGTCAACTTGACAGTAAAAGCAGTGGGATTCTTCGGACTGGCACGACTGGGCAACATCCCGTCTGTCATGACCAAGACAATTTCTGCTCGTGTGTTCGTATTTCTGGCACTTATAACATCTCATCGGGAGTCTGTCAAAGGGTGTAACCTTGATTTTGGTGTCAGGAAAAGGTATGTCTATGTAGTTTGGTGGTTAGAACCGTTGAATTTTAGCAGGAGGGTCGTGGTGGTGTTTCCTTTTTTGTACAAAGAGAGGAGAAGAGAGGTGAAGCGGGTGGTGGGGAGAGCCGAGAGGGACGCTGATGACAGGTGGGGCGGACGGTTGTGCCAGAATTTTGAGGAGAACAAAAAGATGTTCTGGAAAGAGGTGAAGGGGGTGAGAGGGGGAGAGGCCGGGAAGGGGGAGGTGGTGAAGGATGAAAGCGGCCAGTTGTTGTTGGAAAGTGGTGGTGTGCGGAAGAGGTGGGCCGAGTATTTTGATGAGTTGTTGCGTGTCGAGGATGACAGAGAGGCTGACGTTGTTGCTGTGGGTGGTGGTGCTCGGATGCCGGTTTTGGGAGAGGGACTTACTGCGGACATTACCAGGTAGGAGGTGCGGGAGGCGGTGGACGCGATGAGAGCTGGGAGGGCCCCTGGTTTGGATGGAGTTGCGACCGAGTGCCTGGGGAGGGGTGGAGTAACGATTGTCGAGTGGTTGGTGAGGTTGCTGAGCTTGTGTTTTGCGGCGGGCGTGATGCCGAGTGAGTGGCGCGGTGCCTGCATTGTTCCGCTATGTAGGGGCAAAGGAGATAAAGGTGAATGCTGCAACTCGAGAGATGTCAGTCTGTTGTGTGTTGTTGGTAAGTTGTGCGGGAGAGTGCTGATCAAAAGGATTGGAGACAGTGCGGACTGCGCAATTGGAGAGGAGCAGTGTGGCTTTGGGAGTGGTGGAGGGTGTGCCGATCAGATGTTTGCAGTGAGACAGGTATGTGAGAGGTGCCTTGCCAAGGGAGGGGATGTGTTCTGGGCCTTCGTGGATCTGGAGAAGGCATACGACAGAATTGACAGGGAGGCGCTGTGGAGGGTGTTGCGTTTGTGTGAAGTGGGCGGACGTCTGTTGAAAGCTGTGCAGAGTTTCTATGCTGACAGCCGAGCGTGTGTCGGAGTGGGGAGCGAGGTGAGTGATTGGTTCGCAGTGAAAGTGGGACTGGGACGGGGCTGCGTGGTGTCTCCCTGGCTGTTCATCCTTTATATGGATGGAGTGGTCAGGGAGGTGAGCGCGAGTGTGCTGGGTCGTGGCTTGGAACTCTTGGAAGCGAATGGGCGAAGTTGGCAGTTGAGCCAGTTGCTATTTGCTGGTGATACGGCCCTGGTTGCGGATTCGGAGGAGAAGCTATGTAGGCTAGTGTCTGAGTTTGGTAGAGT